>JANHFX010002129.1:0-37512 GCA_027560015.1 Chloroceryle amazona
TTTTGTGCTTTTTTGTTTTTTTCTAGAGCTGGGATGGGTGGGCGGGGGGGGGGCGGGGGGGCGGTGGGGGTGGATCTTTTCCTTTATTTTATGAAGGAGCTTATGCAGGAGTTGGGCAGATGGAAGTGGCTATTTTCTGCTTTTCTTCCATTAATTATCATTTAAAATGTAAGGATAACAAGTTTGTCCTCTCACACTATCGGTGGGGATTGTTTCATGGATCTCCTTGCTCCCAGTTGCAACAGAGGTATGGAATATTAGCACTTCCTACTCAGTTAATTTGGGGAAAAAAACTTCACACCCGTTTCTGTTGTGACTTAGATGAATCTTGGCACTTTGTCTCTTTGTGAAATAATCTATTTTATTGAATATTAGCCTCACATCTCTGGATTACACATCATTTCTTTACGTGCTGTGGTGCTCTGCAGAGCAATGTTTGCTCAAACTGAGCTCTGGATTAAGAGTATCCCAGCGAGGGAGAAGTAAATGAGTCCTAACCCAGGAGACACCCAGGCTCTCCTGGGCTGCAGCCTGTGTCTCTGCTTTCAGCCATTTCCACAGGTCTTTTCAGTCAAGCACCCTTCAGAGAAATAGGGTTCTTTATCTGCCTGCCTTTACATCTGCTTGCAGCTGATGGATGGGACACTTATGTTATTTGGATGTTCTGAGCAAAGGCACTGAGGTGCTGCTCAGCTCTCAGGGTGGTGCCACTCCTACTGGGCTCAATTTGAGTGAGGAGTGACCAAGGTCTGAGGACATATTTTGGAAGAGCTGTTCCTATGTGGTGCTGGATCTGACCAGAGACAGCCTGGAATGATCAGTGTGCAGGTCGGTGGGCAGCAGTGGGTGACCATGACCGGGGCACTGGTGAAGGACACCTGAGCACCGGGCAGTCAGGCCAGGTGCATGTGCTCTTTAGCTTGCACCAAGGTCTATATAAAAAAGGCTATGGTCCGAACACACTACTTCTGCAGCATGGCCAAATATGGCCTGAGCTGTCTGTGGGGCCAGCTGCCCTGGGGCCTTGCAGAAGTCCTCTGAACTGTCAAAGACACCCCTTGCCTGCTTGCAAGTTTACTTTTTTCACTGCTAACAATAATTCCTGGGCTTTATCTTCTGCTTGATGCTCAAGCTGTATCTCTCTTTACATCATCACAATTAATTTATAAGTTCAGAAGTGACAGATAATGTTTATTATGGAGATGACTTCCTTGAACAAGCTCCCTGAAATAACCTCCAAGGATTTGTAAGGAACCTTACATTTGGTAATTAATTATGCAAAAACTACTTTTAACATATCTTTAGGTAATCAGAACAAAAGAAGACAGTTGTCTTTGTTAATTATCATGAAAATTTGCTTATGAATATTACAATTATGCAACCTACTCTCTGCTGTCACTCATGGCTGGGGTACCTTTAGGTGGTATTGTTTTCCTCCCACTGTCATTGTAACAAAAGGCTAATGAAAAAGGCTGAAGTTAGAGATGCTGTTGTTTAATTTCAGAAAACATTCTCTGTGTGTTCCCATCAGCATCAGAAGCTCAGCACAGCAGTGCCTGGGGAGGTGGGCACATGGTCCCTCCATGTCCCGAAATGGCTCTAGGGGGCCATGCAGAGGGGTCTTAGGGAGCAAAAGCCCTGATGTCCACCTTGGCCGAGCTCTGTTGGAGGAACCACCTGCGCTCTGTGGGTTAATCCCTGTCGGTGGTAGCAGTGCAGTCACAGTGGCCATCAGGCTGCTAATGCTGCTTTGACATTTACTGTCCCCTGGATTAAAGCAACACCTCACTTTGTGCAGGTAAAGCAGAACTTTTTTGTGACCCCTTGAAACTGCTTTTTAAGTGTTTGAGAGCACTTCCATTTATCTTTGATATAGAGCTGTGTGTACCCACAACACCAAAGAATTTACCTACGAGGTTTTACTGAAGTGTGTTCACAGGTTAAGTTTTCTTTAAGGTGAGAAGTGTCAAATCTGAAGGTCCCCTGGTCAGTTCTTAAGAGCTGGATGAGTGTGACAGTGAATTATGGACTCAAATTCATCCTTTTGGTTGTGGTCAAGTGTCTTGTCCTTCTGTAAAAGCAGATGATCCACCAGAATGGGCCAGCTCAGCCTTTGGCCCTCATTTCTTCTCCAGCAGACAGTTGATAAAGGAAATTGCCGTTAAATTAAAGTTTTAAAGTTCACTTCATAGTTGTCCTTTATTACATAGAGAAAGTCTTTGAATTCCCATAGTATGATGTTTACCAGAGGTCAAAAATGTGTCATTAACTATCTTTGTGTGTGCTGCTAATAGACATTTTCTGCTCTAGTAGTGGAAATGTTAAATGGGTTTGATGTGTGATTACAGGCATGCCTGAAGATCTAAGCTCCACCTTTAGCCTGTGCTTCCAAGACCCAATTTTCAAAGATGCTCTTGAGTTAGCTTGATTGCATACTTCAGTGAAATAATCTGAACACGCAACCTACTTCCTGCCTTTTACTTCTTCCCAGTGTTATCTCTGTGTGCATAAATGGTGCAATTGGCTCTTTGAAGCACGTGTCTCTGTTCTACTGGAAGCCTGATTAAAGATGGTGAATTTTTGTTTCTTTTATTATTTGTATGAGTGTTACGCCTGCCCTCAGCTGTGCTGATGGCCCTATCACGTAAACACAGGAGGGAAGCGCTGCTCTGAAGTACTTATCCAAATACATAAAGCAGGGAAAAGGTGGAAAGAGTGGGGGGTTTTTTTGTGTGTTTTTTGTTTTGTTTTTTTTTTCCTACCTCTTGGAGAGACCTGGAGCTGAGAGACACCAATCTCATGTGTGTATTTTAGGGTCAGCTGGAGAACCCAGCAGATCCAGGCTTTCAGCTCATCTCTCTTATGTCAAAGCCAGAATACAGAATTAAGCAGAATTAAAAGACACTTAACATATTACCTTACTCTGAGCATTTTTTAGGAACAAGGTTCTCAGGCTTTTTGATGAAAACTCTGGCAGTGGGTTTTATTTGAGTGTATTTGCATCTTATGCTGCAAGATTAGTCCATGAGAACAAGTTTTTCTATTTTGGTTTCTTTATTTGGGGGGGTGAGGTTGTGGAGGAATCTGTTTTCTACCACTTTCCAAAATCCAGAACAGAACTGGTGAGTAATAGTCATGACTGAGTTCCAAATTTGAAACCTGGAGGATGGAGAAATGGCCTAAATCTCTGTAAGATTGCTTTGAAATCTGGTTTTCAAGTCTACCTCCATTCCCTGGATACTTAAAACTGTAGAGACAGAGACACACAGAAAGAGAAAACTGTTGGAAACATATGAACTGATGCCAGCCCTTGATTTCAGAACCTGACCTAGAGGACTTTGATCTCTGCAAGCAAACCTGCTTCACAGATAACTGCAAGTACTGCTGCCATCCTGTGCACATCATTTTCCTGTCGTGCAATTAGAAGCTACAACTATGATGCTGCTTCAGCTTTGTAGCTTGCCCTTTTAATTTTGTCTGTTGCTATGGTAGCACAAATGATTGCAATCACTGCTGTTTATATTGCAATCCAAGTCACATCAATAGAGATCGTGGAAACTAAACAATAAAAATCCAACTTAACTGTGTACTGTATTTGTTGTTGTACATAATAGGTTGCTCACAATAATCAGGATTCATCGAAATCTTTTGTTCCTGAAGCATTTGGAAAATTCCTGTAACTAAAGGGTTGTCAAATGATTATTTATTTTCAATACATACTTAAGCAGTGCTCTTCACACAGCTGGACAATATTCCTTTTGCACTGTTTCCTGATTATATCCTTGAAAACAATTATTTTAATAGCCTTTCTAGTTTTGAAGAAAGGCTACATCTATTTTTACCTTGTACTAATGATAGTATCATCTTATGTCTAAAATAATACAGCTTTAAAAGATAACACAGTACTTTCTCCCCCACTGTCTGTCTTTTCTATACATTATACAGACATTTTGAGGAAGGGATTGTCTTTATTTGGTGCAAAGGCTCATATAAAGGAACTTCTATGAGCTACAACACTGATAAGCTGTCATATCAATTTCTGATTTTGAACATCACCTGCTGAGCTTTGAAGAAGCTGGGGACAACAGAGGAAAGTTGAAATGGGCACCTGAGTCTGTCCAGTGCCCCTGGGAGGATTAGCAATGGGCAACAGGAGCAGGAAAGCTGGTTGTGTTGTGAGGCAGCATCACACTGCATCAGAGCTCCTTTTGGGGACCTCAGCACTGCCATTTGGGAGGGAGTTTATAGCGAAACAGTAGAAAGTCCTATGTTCCTGAAGTTCAGGGTCTTTTTGCTTTTGATTTCAGCTGGGAGAGGATTGTTTGTCTGACTTCAGCTGTGGAGGCAGGTGGCACATGGCCACAGGACTTGCACCTCAGCACCAGCAGTGCTGCGAGGGAGCTTTGCCTCCGGATCCCAGCCACAGCAATGGGCCAGAGTGGAGCTTGCGGGGTGTGGGTTTTATTTTCGAGGTGGGTAAGCTCTTGTACCTGTATTCCTTTGTGTGCACCCCTGTGGTTGCCCTCTTCAGATGTTTGATGCCCACGCACAGCAGTCATGAGGCTGACATCTGCTCTGAGCCCTGGAAAGCCTGAGACTCATCTATCAGGTGATGTGTCTTTTATTACAGAAAGTTGAATCCAGACTGTCTAAATAGGAGGCCAGTAAGGCAATTTGCTGTTTAAATGACCCAATGCACATTGGGCATATTGAAGAAAAAAGCCATTTCCTAGTGACTAAATCTCATTAAAAAAGCAATTTTCCAATCAATTACAATGCAATTTAGCTGCTAACTGTTTAATTATCAAAAAAGAAGCTATTTTGTTCTCTGTTCCTATATTTATGAACCATGCTTTAAAATCTCATCTTCAGAGTCGCTGTTTGGAGGAACGTGACTACTCTATTGATGCAATTATATTAAAGTTAAACTGTTCAGTTCAATGTATTGTATTAGTTCAAGGAAATACTGTTTGCACAGAAGCTTTTGAAAAGGGAGATTCATTGATTTCTACAAAAGCTCGAATCCTCATTGTTATTTTCATGCACTATAAAAATTGTATTATCTTATGTAGGTTTTATTAGAGGAGTCTTTTGAGGTTTTATTAGAGGAGACTTTTTTTTTTCCTTCCATTCTTGTGCAAGAATTTCAGTTCTGGAAACACATGTTGAAAACAGAGCAAGGTTGCTCTCCAAAGGAAGACTTCTGTCTCTGAAGAGACTGAATCAGGTAAAACAAAGAACTGGGATGCTGGTGCCCGGCTGTGACTCCCTGTCTCAGGTAAGCACCATGGTGAAGGAAGCACTTACGGCTCAGTTCTGAGAATGGGAATTCACTAAAACAACGGTGCTGCCATGTCTTGTCATTTTTATTTAAAATCTTGCAATACTTGGTGTTTCTTCTTAAAACTCCAGCTCCCAGAGTAATCTGAGACTTCTATATTTCTTTTTTTCTAATGCTCTCTCAAGTCTTTATAGTTTAAAGGAAATCTCAAACCTACAGATTTTTCAGCCTTCAACAGTGGATTAAAAAGAATACAAACTTATTGCTTCCTTACGGCTTCTTTTTAATCTGCTTTGGGGGTAGATCCTGCATGGGTGTAACTCATGGTATCATTTCACACTATCCCGAGGCCTCTGAAAGCAGCTGATATGCAGTGTCTGTCTAATGTGCTCAGATGGTCAGCATTGCCCAGCTGGGTGCTCTGCTCTGAAGAAGCCTGGGCTCAGCTTATGTGCAGACCTCAGTGGAGTGATGCTTACTCTTGTGAGCACTCCTGAAAGGAGTGCTGGCAGTGCCTGCTCCTCTGCACTATACCTGCCCTGGCTATAAAAGGCACTGAGTGGTCTCTGCTTCTCAGACTGTAGCTGGGCACCTTACTGTGCTCTTGTGTGTGATTAGCCTTATTTTATACAGTGGGCAAGCTGATAGAGGGCCTAGAGCTGCTCATCTTCCTCTGAGCCTGTAAGTATTAGGAAGTTGAAGGGTGGTTGGAATCTAGGCTTGAGCATCAGAAACATTTCTGGGAAACCCCTGAGTGATGTCTGATGACCTCTAACTTGTGCCCTCCAGCCCACACCTCTGGAGCTGGGGCAGAGGTATGCTAACCCCTCCTGCTCTCTGAAACGGGTATTTGTTTTCAAAAAGGTGTGAGAACCTGTGTATACAAAAACAGGGAAGGTAAGACTGCATGGTCCATGTTTAGCAAACATCCACCTGTGTGGTATGAGCCTCAGAGCTCACTTTGGTGTGTGACAGGCTCTCTGCTTTCGTTGTTAGGTCCCCTGGCCTTGGTACCTGCTGTCACCTCGCAGAGGATGAGCAAACACATCAGTGCTGCATCGCTGCTGAGATGGGTGGCTTTGGCTTACCCCTCTTTTGCAGTTGCAGAGGTGCTGATGTCCTGTTCCCAGGCATTTCCCTGCAAGTCAGCACACGTGTCCTCATGCACAACATTCACTATGTACCCAGTTGAAATGTCTATAATTATTGAAATAATATGTCTTGTGCCCTTAGAAATGCCAATTAATTCTCTGTAAATAGTTCCCAGCACTCAGATGTGCTCACTCTTTTACATGTTCAGAGACTACTGATGACAATTTTCAGAAAGCCTCAGAGACAGCAGTAATAAGCACGTCCAAGTTATTATGCCACATTTTTTCATCTTCATATAGTGTATTAGGACCGATGAAAACACATGGCACAATGGAAGTATTCTGATCAATGACACCCTGCCTGTCACGAGTGCATACATGTGGAAGCCGTGGGGCACATCACATTTAGCTGCAATTTACCTCTCTGCTTGAAGATGAGGCCAGCCAGGGGTACGTGCAGCGTAGGCAGGTCCTTCCAATTACTAGCCCTCACCATCTCTGCTGTGCTTCCTCCTCAGCACCCCTCCTGAGTGTGCTGTGTCCATCTGCCTTGCGACAGCGCTGCTCTGGAGGTGGGGGGTGGCTGGGCAACGTGACTGGCTTGAGGCCGAGTTGGCAAAGCTACCTGCTGGTGTTGTTTAGCAAGGGCCAGCCCTGGCCACTGCCTCTGGCAAGGATTTGAGCAATGGCACCGATGGGCTCGAGTCTGGTAATGCTTTTTCATGAGCTGGAGAGAAAAATGGCTTGTGGGCTTTGTTACTTCTCATCACATAACCTGGAAAGGGCTGTTGTGTGCCCTCCTCTGAGCAGGAGCTGAGAGGTGAGGGAGTGGGAAGGATTCTTAATTAGGAGATAATTAAACAGGCATTTCTCCAAGATGTCATGGGTATTAAAATGGAGTTTAATGGTGACAGCGACTGGATGTCTACATTTTGTTCCTCCTTCTCTCAGAGCTTTTAGATTATTGCAGGAAAGTTGTTACACGAAACTCCTAAACTGGTCAATGCCCATGTCACTACCATTCAGCCTGCAGCAATCACTTCGCTACTGTCTGCATGCCCTTGTGCATGTCTGGTCAGTGTTTAAAACTGTGCTGCAGAAATAACACCAGGTGAGGTAATTATAATCTGCCATTGATGTAGTAACATTTTCAGAAGCCTATAATAGTTTTAGGAATAAATTATCAGTTTACAGCTTGGGGACTTTGCAAATTTTACTGTTAAGCACTAAGGAAAAAATGCAGTTTTCCCTGTTTCTTGCATGTGTATGTGTGGTTATTGTTTATTTCCTCTATGTCTAGGTCTGGAAGGTTCTGTTTATGAGCGTAGTGGTATGACATATATAATTATTTATTGATTTAGTTCAAATGATTAATGATTCTGCTTCAACAGGTCTGTTTTATTGCTGTGCATAAACAGTATTGAGGTAATTAAAATGGTTTGATTGCTTTGTGAGTGATGCGAGGCTTTCCAGACACACATGTTGCACCTCAGGCTAAGGGTGCCACTCAAAACCCCACCAGTGGCCAGTACAGCCCAGGAGCCTGAGAAAGCCCACACCTGCTTTGGGCAAGTTGTGAGACATGCACCTGCCTTTCAAAGGGGAGCTCTCCGAGCAAGATTCCTAATGAAACGCATTTGCTGAAGTTTAAATATTGACTGGGAAGACAGAATGCCTTTGGTCATAATCCTATAAAGGCTTATCCTCAGTTTTCAGATTTCAGTGTGTGAGTCATCCTGTGTATGTGAGTGGGATGAGTCCTGCGCTTAACGCAGAGGATCAAGCATCTGCAAGATCAAAGATGTAGCCATCAAAATGTTTGCCTTCCAAGATGAAAAGCACAGCTGTATGTGCTGCTTCCATTCCACAGCACTACACTTGTTCCTAAGTGAAAGCAGAATTGTGGTTTGCAGGTTAAGATGGGCTTGGATGGATGATCACCTCCTTGTCAAGCCTCTGCTTTGCAAATGGCAGGGGCGAGTCCAGGCCTTACCTGAGCCGGGCAGGAGCTGCTGCCCTCCCCGCAGCATTGCCGGGTTCAGGGATGCGTGTCGCCCGCTCCTGCCACTGCTGTGTGCTGAGCCATTGCTGGGGCTGCAGCGTGCTGGGGATGGTGTCACACTCCACAGAAGCACCAAGCACCAAAGAGTACTTTCTGATTCTATCCCATGCCATTCCTGGGGAATGGCAACAAATTTAGAAATGAAATGAGTCCAGCGAATGAATTTTAACTGTGAAATGAGACTTTTATTTCTGCTACGCCTATCTATTCACATTACAGAGCTGTGGATTGAAATGGTTTGTTCCAGTTTCCCTGCTACCAAATGCCTGTTTAAATAAAAGAAGGTTGCTGAATAATTCAAATAAATATTATTCAATAATTGATAAACTTCATAATAAAGATTGAAGCATAACCCAGTAAAACCTCAATGTGCCTTTATGTTCTTTATTAGCCAATTCTGCTGGGGAAAAGACCATTTCTGCGTGGAGGTTTTTGTGTTGTGGTTTGTTTTTTTTCAGCTGGTGTATCGGGAAGCAGGGATTAGAGATTTGGTATCTGTTACAAGTGAAGTCGTGACTCACAGAGGCATGTGGAGATTTACTCCATCTCTGCAGAAAAACCACTGTGAGGGCCAAATGTCATGGGTCTCAGCACTGGCACTTCACTTCAGGGCCCTGTTGGGACCAGCTTCCCTCAAGTTCTGCAGAAATAAGCCTGTAGTTAAAACCGTATCTTTAGATAAGTGAGTAGAAGAGTGTAGGAGGCAGAGATGTTTGTGGCTGCAAGGGGGATCTCAGCTCAGTGAAGTCTTGGCCTCTGTGGTGAGGCTGCCCCTGACCGCTCGTCTCCATCTCCTGCACCGCAGCTCTGCACCAAAGGTTTGAGCGGCTCGTGTTGTAGCCCCTGCATTGCAGCTGATCTCTACATTAGCTCTCTGGAAAGTGGAGGCATATCCAGCTAAAAATGTGAGGTCACTATGCATATTTTAAAGCACGTTAGCTCTCCTGCACATGTTTTCATTCAAGGATAAATTAGCTTTCAGACGCTGTGGAAGATTAAGGTATGGCAATTTAAGGCCATTTCTAAATGAGGACCTTTGAACACGGGTCTTCTGCCTCAGTTTCACATTTTAAAATTATTTTTATCTGGCTTCCTGGCTGTCTCTGTGCTTAGGAGACTCAGTGGTCTAGAGGCGCAGCAGTAGTGAATGACCTTGCCTTCCTAGATCTGAGTCTCATTTTCCACCATGTGAATAGTCCTACAAGCTCCTGAGGGACAGCTGTCCCTACTGCACCAGCTGATTCTGGTTAGCTCTTGTGAGAGAACAACAGTGTGTTGCGTCCACAACAACATGACGTATCCCAAATAACACAGTGCACGAGAAATCACCCTCCTCTCCCAGGCTGCAGGCACGTTTGCTGTCACTAAGCAAGCCAGGAGGCTGCAAAATGAATGAGGGACTCCAGATCCAGAGCTGTTAGCATCACTCAGCTGGGCTCCACTGATGGCAAAAAAATCTGTTTTGGTTTAGATGAGAGGCAAATCAAGGCCTTTGGGACAGTTAGTCCAGGACATTAAAAAAACTCTAAAGGCAACTTTATTTTAAGGATTAGCAAACTTAATTTAGACAGTGTGGGACCTTTCTCCAGGGGTGCAGATGAGTTAAGTCAGCATCTCATCTTCCAGACACAAACACCTTCAGTGCCAGAGCTGCCATGGTGCCCCAGGGAGCCATTCCTTCTCCCCCATGGGGGAGCGGTGGCATTTTGAGAGGTGCAGTGATCCCAGCTGGAAGCAATAAGGCATCTGAAACTGCCTTGAAGAAGGGGCTGGTTGCTGCTGGCCCTAGTTAGGGCTTGCCAGAGGACCCACCTGGGTCCTGTGACCTGCTAGCCTCTTCCTCAGCTGTGTGTCTGGGAGGAGGGCATGGGGGCTGGGGGGGAATCTCTCCCAGTGCTTTGCAGTTCTGGAGCAGCTTCAGAAGTAGAGGGAGGTGGTGGGGAAGGAAAGGTGAGAGTGATCCTCACTCCTGGGATGCAAAAGGGAGGATGACAAATAGCTCAAAGTGATTAGAGGATCAGAAACCCAGGTGAGATTTGGAAGATGAGTGGGAGGGAAAAACATTACCCCACAAAGTATCTAGACGCAAGTACCTGGAATGGGACCAGAGGTACTACAGAGGAAGAACGCAGAGATTGTTCCAGGTCACCTTCTGTGGAGAGGAGAACCTCCGTCCAGAAGCCAAGGCAGGAAAGTAGCCCCAGAATTTCAGGTGAAATGGATGAGGGACACTCCTACATCTTTAGTTTGTTCTGCTGTGTCTTCTTGTTAGAGCAATGGTTATTTTATGTCTAGTGCAGAAAGTTTGTTACATATGCTACGACCTCTCCCCTCCTGGCAAGCACACTGGTGATCTTCCACTATCTTGTGTATGCTGCAAAGACAAGCTGTCACTGTGTCCAGAGGACAGGAGGTCTTGGAAATGGTGTATCAAGCGTACAGCAGCTATATAAAAAAGAAAACAATAGTCAGTCACATAGGCTAATGAAAATCTGCAAATTGAGCAAATATTTACTACGTTAAAGCTATGATGACTACAGTGTTTTCTGTGACAAAGCCTGCTCTGGTGGGAGCTGAGGCATCACAGAGCTGCTTGCCTGAAGTCAATGTGCCAGGGAGTGACCTTCCTTGCATGTCTGCAAGGAGCTGGCCTTGATTTGCTTAGAAATGTTTGTGATGCTGTGCTTGGGTATGTCAGAGATGTGCTAGCTCTTTCTTGTACTTGGAAGGATAAAAGCAGTTGAAATCCCTGAGCTCTGTGTTGCTAAAATGGGTGTTGAGGAGCAATTCTCAGTGGGCTCCTACACAGTTTTTCAGTAGATTTGACAGAAACGAGACTTCCTAGACAGGTTGTAAAAAGGTTGAATTTCTCAGTCTCCTTTTGGTAGAAGTGATGGGTCACTCATTTATTGAATGAGAAGGGGGAGGGAATTTGTATACTGTCATTAAGATGCTTGCAGACTAGTTTTATTTCCATTGAAGTGCAAAGTACCCAGCAGGCTGAGAATGAATGCTCTGACCTTCAAAACACTGGCTAGGCAAAATAAATAAATAAGAGTTATTTTATTTCTGAAGTGTTAGTCATGCACAAAGACTCTAGTTCATTGTTCATTAGCTCCAAAGGGTTGTCACTTAAAGCTGCTTATGAGTCTAACCTCCTTCAAAAAGCAGGCTTTCTGGGGAGAAGGGATATGGAGCTCTGGAAGAGGCTGGCTGATTAGTATTTTGTGATTGTAGCTTTAGAGTGATGTTTTAAACACAAAATCATATCATGAATTTGAAACTGATAGCTGTGAGAATGAACAGAGCTTGGTCTGTATTAACAGCTGCATTATGAACCACAACAGATTGGCATTAATAAGTACAGATCGATGTATATCTAGGGAAATAATCTGTTATGCTATTAGATGCCAATAATAAAATGTTGTGCTTCCTCACTGCAATAAGCCAATCTATTCTCCTTTCATAATTAAGGGAGACTTTCCCTTCTAAAACTGCTTATAACTCAGCAGTACACATTATTATTGTATTGAAAGCGCACACTGTGAGAACACAACCAATTTACTTTGATGATATACTGGTTTTCAAATCTGAAGTCAACTCTACAAAAGGAAACTGGGCTGGAGAGCTCAGAGTAATGTGGATCGCAGGGAGGATAAGGCGGAATGGTCTGGTGGCTTGTGTACTGGGCTCTGTCTCAAAACTGAGAATGGCTATTTCTGGCTGGACTTCTCTGCCTGATGCATTTTATCATGTAGGTCTTGGAGGCTGTTTCTGTTCTCACCATGGCCTGTGCTGGTTGGCAGCTCTTTGAGCTGATAACTGTATCTTGTGGCTTGTACAGCCTGATCCGATTTGGGTGGGTTTTCCATCTTGCAATAATGCTGAAGTTGCTCCTTTAGAGTTTACCAGTTTGACTGCAACCAAGACAAAAAGTCTGAAATGTGTTACTAGTCTTAGAGTTTTTGAGAATGAAGACAGTCCTGTGTTTTAAAATGCAGCATGTGTTGGAGCTGCAATGTGTCATTGTCAGAGAAAGAAGGAACACTTGCTGCCTTCTCATTAAGACAAAGTTACTTTACTATTAATAAGAATCACAGTTTATTACTGAATTAGCAAAACAAAAACATAATAAAGTGTTGGAAGTTAACCCTTTCCACCTGTAGGACTTTTTTGGGACAGAATGGAGAGATAGAGGGGCTAAATGTTCAGGCTTGGTGATGATGTGCTGTGGTAGGCATGTACGTGAAGGGACAGATAGAAGTGTGTGTATATAAATAAAATATATAAACTTGTTTGTAACCCTGTGAATTGAAATAATGTCTTGTCAAAACAATCAATTACTAACCATAATTTCACTGCAATGCCGTTCTGCTCAAGTGAGTAATGTGTGAAACATTATTTGCAGTAATTACATACCCGAGTTGGATTTACAAAAACACGGTTACTTTATACATAGTTTGGGATCACTTTGATAAACTTGCTCATTTTGTGCTATCAATTTAGAGAAGACAGGAACCATTTGTTTGTGAAAATTACTATAAATAAATAATGAGACAAGACCTAGATTTATGGCTTAATATTGTAATTGGGTTTTGCTGAAGAAAAAGAAGTCTTTTGAAAGAGTGAATTTTTAATTATTTGTGTACATGAAGATGGTGCAGTGTTGTGTAAATGGCTCATAAACTGCCTGTCAGCCTCTTTACGTGGGAATTGAATTCAGAGCCAAGATTACTGAGGAGATAGAAACTCAACAAAATCCATTGCAAATGATAAAAGATAAAAAATTGTAAACACTTCTGTGTGCAGCCGTGTGCATACATCTGCTGAGCCGAGGGCTCATGATTCAGAGCTCCTGCTTCCCTGACCTGGCAATGTGCAGTAAATTGCAGCCCCACAGATGAAGAAGGATTTTATTAGTCTTGTTTTAAAAGCAAGTGCCTGTACAAAGGGCACTCTGCCCTGTGGGGTCCCAGCTGTCCTGGTTTGGGTGAAAACAGGACTCCAGCTTTGATGCTTGCATTTATCTGGAGGTGCAGATGCTCAGCCTTGCTGAGGTCAGTGAAACTTCAGGTCTCCAGTAAGTTGGGATGGCAGCAGAAGAGATGCAAAATTTGGGCTAAATGGATAGGAGTTGGTCTTAAAAGGAAATGGTATTAATCTTCTCAGTTGTAGTTGAATAAACTTCACTTTTTATCCATTAAACTGTCTTAAGTATCTAGAAGGAAGATATCTCTTGGACTGGTAGAGAAATATTTAATGAAAAGTTTAAATCATTACATATACCTCTTACAATCAAAACACTTTATCAGACTCTCTTTTGAATCTAATGGATTCTTGTTTTCACTTAAGCAAACTGTACATTATTTGGAACATTAATATCTAGGCAGATTTTTAATTCACTATCAGAACAGAAAAATAAAATTCCCAAACAAAGATTAATATTTATTTTTAAGGCACTTCATCAATGATTAATGGCCTAATGAATCTATTACATCTATCACACTACTGGAGCATGCATTCAAAAGACTGCATTGGAAAAACAGATGGTGCTGTTTGAATACAGTTAGGAGAAAATGAAAACAACTTTGAGGCCCTCCTTTTAAATTAACTTGAAGCAAAAAGTTAATAGTTAAACTCTTCACCTGTACAGAAGTTATTTAATTCTTCTTTTTTTTTTGTCTGCCAATGTGCAACATATAGGATATTGCAGAAGGGTCACAGGAAAAGAAATTTGGAGGCATGCAGATTTTTAAGCTTGACTCACTTTAGTCTATTGTATGTTCAATACCATAGTTAAAGCACCCAACTGTAACCTTGCTAATACCTCATCAAGCTTTCCATTTCTGGCCAAATTACGTTGCAGGGGTTTCAGTAATCTGGACTGTGTGGCGAGGGATCCTGTTGTACCAATGTCCCTGCAGACAGCGGCTTATGTCTGTGTCATGGGAGGGATTTTTTTGTTGTACTGTGTTTGGCTTGGTTTTGCTTTTTTTTTCTAGCTATGCAAGGCGGTTGCATCCTCAGCTGGAGATAAGTGTCTGCGCAGCCTGGGATGTGGTATATGATGGTGGGGGCCCGGTAATGAGGCGTGACAATTGCTGGCACTAATATGGACAAGGAACAGTCAAGTGCTCGGGTACTGCAACTTGCTGTGAGGTTTGGGGTCTCTCAGGACAGAGACCTTGAGCAGGACCATGCTACAATGTCAACAAGGACAGGTTCCTCTCTGGGTAGTAATGAGCAGCCGATGATTACAGCTCCCTAAACTGTCCAGCTCAGTCTGTGGGACACAAACATAGTTGTCTGTAGGCTAGACAGAAAATAAACACTAACAGTTTGGATCATGAACTAATACAAATGAGCGTTGTTCAGAGCAAGTCAATAAAGTTCCATTGACTTACTTGGGGCAACTATTTAGTACTATATTTGTATTACTGGTGAGGGGCTTGCATTAGCAGAATGGGTCCTAGCTGTCCCATGAGCTGTGTTGGTGTGGGGACACTTTTTTCCTGAATTCAGCAAGTAATAGGTATAATTCATCTTCCTGAACTGGAAATGTTATTTTGTAACATATCAGGAGTTAGTGTCCACTACATGCTATCCTGTCACAAGCCTTTAAATCCTCCTTCATGGATTTCTGTGCAATTACTGGGGAGCTAAGAAAGGAAGAATCTGACAAATAGGCTGTAATCTGTGACTTAGATGAATGAAGAAGTAGAGGTTTCTCCTTTAAATTTATCCTTTATGAATTTTAATAAGGGTGTAATTTGCAATAAAAAGTGTGGTCAGTAATAAAAATCCTGCCCTGGCTTTCATGGAGGGGTGGTGTTTCAGAACGGGTAACTTGTACATGGCAGCAACATCAATGTGTGTGCTGCACCTTAACTTTAGGGTGCAATCTGTGTGAATCGTGTTTCAGGGACAGACAGTGTGAGGATCCTCTGGAAGCTGGTATAACACAGGCTGGCTGCTGGGAGAGCAATAGCTGAAGGGCTATGGTTGTAAAAGCAGGATTCAGGGGCACGAAGGTCCTGACATTGATGCTGATGTCAAGAGAGTTTGAGATGCTCGCAGATTAGTCATGTATTCATTGTATGAATGATGCTTTCTGCATAGGTGCCTATATATGTTTTTTTTTCTACTGTGTATTAGGGGTCAATACCCTGTGCCTTTGAGCGTGTTCCTCAAAGCTGCCCTGAAAAAGAGAATTTACCTGGTTTTGTACTGCTAACTTTGAGTGGCCTCACAGTTGGTGTTTTTCTTCTGTTTCTGGAGGACATTTTGAACATGAAAACCGGAGCCTTCACATCCCTGCGGGTGGGAATGACCAAGCAGCTCCTTTGGGGCGTTGACCCAGCGTGGTGTGAAGTGCCTGGGCTCCTTACTGGATGCTGCAGATCTGCTGGGGAGGTGCTGGACTGGCACAGGGGCTGGCTCTTAATCTCGTCTATGATGAGATGCTTTTCTTGCAGTCACATCTTACAGTATTTTCAAGGCTTTCATTTTGCAGAAACTTGCCAAGTAGATTTTTCAAAGCTATCATGTTGCCTCATGGCTACTGATTTCAGAGCAGATGTGTTGGAAAGGAAGGACTGAGCAGGAGAGGGAACTGTGGCAGCTGCTGTGGGACACCTGAGGTTGGGTTTGGCTGACAGCAGGTTCATGTCTGTAGGTTGTGCCTGAAGCGAACCAGCCTGGGTCTGGCAATGTGGTCAGCGTAGGCATGGGAGTCTGGTGGGACTTTGAACCCACTCTAGGGTTCAACGGTGAACCTAATCCAGCGGAGTTACAGCCCAAACCCAACCTTCTGTCTCTTGACTGCAAAGACACAAGTGATGCGCTCTCTGGGCTGGGAGGGGAGGGTCTGGTCCACCTCACAGGCATCATCTGGACCACCTTCACCGAAATGTGCCTGAGGAACTACCTGCAGGATGATGGACCCTGCCAGATGCAGTTCTCACACATATCTAAGTCCTGAGCAGTTGGTGGTGCTCAGAAGATGGTCAGGAAGCAAAGAATCAGCAAAAAGGATTTTGGAAATGTCCTTTAAAACTGGGTGGGGGGGAACTCTGCTTAGATCAAATCCCTGCAAAACTTTATAACCTTTCTTGGCAGCTGAACAAAACCTATTACAGTGTAGTGGTTACTGTATATTACAGAGGTTATTTCCAAACACTTGGCTAACACCCGGGGAGAAAATATATGCCTTGTAGTTGACTAGCCTCTGAGTGCTTCCTTTCAGGGGATATATGGCTGCAGTGTAATGAATACAGCAGTCATCAGGTGCTGTGAGAGAAGGACAAATATTATTGTTATGATTAAGCTATGGAGGTTAAATGAATCATTTGGGAGGGCTGAGGCATGCTGATACTAGACCTCCAAGTGAAAACGGAGGGAGGAAAAAGCCTTTGTGAACTCTCTCCCTGTATCTTACTGGTAGTGCTTTCTTCCTTAGACAGAAGCTCTGTTTTATGCATTTTGATTCTTTCTTACCCTTCAAAATGAAAACGCTGTTGTTATACATGTGTTCCTCTCAAGGCTGACATCACCCATTTGTCCCAATTACAGATGCTGTGAAATGGTGCCATTTTGACTGACCTAGGGCCAGGAGAACACATCCAGGGCCAGGGCTATGACATGTTTTTAACAGGAAGGGTCTGGTCAGTCCAGTTGTATGTCTGTTGCTCAGACCCTCACCTCTTTTGCTGTCCAGGTCCAATAAAATGTGAATATGGTTTCATTGTCACTAGGGTTTGGGTCAGCTGCATTGTAGGGTGCCCGTGCCCTGACTGCCTGAGGTGGAGACACCTCAGTGGCTGGTGTGGCCTGTCTGGCTCAAGAGCTCTCAGCTAGGACAAGCCACTGTGACTCATAATGCCATCTGGTTATTACCTCAAGGCTGTTGACACCACTTTGGAGACATGAGGAGCTCTCCTCTGGGAGCACAGTTCTGCATGTCCTCCATGTACAGTTCTAAAATCCTTTAAAACTTTCTCAGCACCCTTTCTACTGACTGATGCCCTGGTCCCCAGCCTCCAGAGACCAGCCTTGGTCAGGGGTAGTGCTGTTTTCTTGAGCATGCCAGGAAAAGGGCTTGGTGCTGGGTGCTTTTATTCTTCCATAGCTCCAGTATGTTGGTTCAGAAAAAACTGAAAATGTAAGAAATCCCTCTCTCCATCTGTGTGAAGACACTAAGATGTTTATGGTTTGGATTTCTAATGTGTTCTACACCACTATCTGGTGGGTTACTTTGGGCATAGCATTTTTCTGCTCATTCTGCAGCTTTCCCAGCTGCAAAATGGAGATACTGAGATGGTTTAGAGCTTAGGGATGTGTAAGTGGAAAGCAATATAAAAGAACAGCATGTTTTGAGATATAAAGTTTCACCACGTTGTGCAGTAAGGAAAACAGAACTACTAAGTGTTCTTATGTTTCCACAGATTTCTCTGAGTTCAGGCTTATCTTTAACAGAGAAAGTGGCTATTTTACAAGCATGAGCTGCACTCCAGTGCACAGTTTGTGCCTCTGAGAAGTAATTGGATTTGGTACTTACCTTCTTTTTGAGCCTTTAGAGTTATTGCCCCAGACATAGATCATTGTGGGGGAAAACTATTTTTAATCAGACTGAATCAGATCTTAGTTTCACCTGCTTGTTCAGAAAATTGTTTCACTGATCATACCTTGAGGTAAATATGACAAAATCATCTCTTGATTCCCAGTTACACTGCTGTCAACAGCAGAAAAGCCACAGCTTGTTTCTCATGCCCTAAAGAAAACCTGTTTGCCTTACCATGGTCAGAGACTGTATGAGCAGAGCAGGGAAAGAAAAATCATCCCTGTCCTGAGACTGCTGGCCCACGTGTGCATTCCAGACTATGCTTAAAAACCACTGAGGCTCTGTCTGGCTGTTTTTCAGTCTACACTGAATTTTCTTCTGTCAGCTGGCTCCCTGCTGAGTTGTGAACTGTAATCTTCAAATTAGTGGGAGAACAAGCAAACCTCTAAAGTCTACCCTGCAAGACAGTCCCCCTTTTGTGACAGACACCTCGATGTCAGCTGTTGTGTTTCAGCAGGTGCAGTATGGGCAGAGTACTCTTGCAATGACAAATTTCATTGTTTCCATCCCTCCCTTTTAGGTGTTGAACAGACTTGAACATCCCTCTCAACTTTTTTTGCTATTCCTAGTTTGAGGACAGAGCCATAACCTCAATTAAATATTTCTTTCCTCCCTGTATTCCTTTTGTTCTGTGTGAAAGATGTTAAGAAATCACTCAGACTTCAGCTTAAGCTAGGAATAATTTATGAGGGACTTTATGCCTGTATTTTCTTAAATTAGTCTCCTTGTTTGTCAGCTGATAAATAGAAATGAACAAGGCTGGTGTGCAACCCGTGCACAAGTTCCAGGCATGTTTTATTATTTAAATTTTGCACATGAATGAGAGATCATCGCTGTTGTTTTTATGTCAGCCCTTGACAGCCTGCAGTTGTACGTTGTTGTGTGATGCCTTCAAGATGTTACTGATGGTGAGAGCTGAAATCCTGAGCACCCTTCCTTTAGTGAACACGCTGCTGCAGCCAGGTGGCACCTACAGCAAAAACTTTTGTCATGTAGAGATTTGTGAGTCAGGTTACTTCTGAAGTGCTGCAGTAAGTCCTTAACCTCTAGCAGTTCTTGGGGTTTCACTGCAAACATCCCGTCTTTCTTGTGAGATGTGCTACAGGAGCTTTAAAGCTCAATCCCGATGCGTGCTCCTGTCAAATCATGAACTGGTCTCTTGTGCTGCTGCTACGTGATGAGCAGAACTGCTGCACTGCTTGGGAACGGGGCTGTGCAGAGCCAGCCTTGCTTGTGAGGGTCTGGCACAGTGTTGCTTGATGCAAATCTAAAACGATCATTTGCAAACAGAAAGAAAGCATGGAAGGCAGGGGAGTACAAAACCCATGGAATTACATTTGGAAAGCTTTTGGCCATGTATGCAACTGATGCCTGAGTCACTAGCCTCAGCTGAAGACCTGGCTCTGAGTATTTTAGCATTCTTCCTCTTCTTTACACAGAAAATGCAATAAGAAATTAAAATAATTAAAAGAAATAAAACATAAAAAAGCCCAGTTTTTCTTCTAGCTTTGCTATGACATTTCATAAAGCAGATAATGGTAGAGAAGATAAAACCAACTGGCATTTTTGAGCAGAGTGGGGATAATTTGCATACAGGTCAAGAAATACCAGTGTTCATTGTTTAGTTTTTCATTGAAGTGCTTAAAAACCATCCAGTTGAATCCAGAAAAAACACTGCAAACAAAGGACAGAACTGATTCCTACTGCAGGTTCAATTACAGCAACATGGCCTCTGGGAACTTGGTCCAGAAGAAATATCCCCACTGGATTTTTTTTTTAAATAATGCATTTTAGAAAAATGAAAAGAATTCTCCCAACAGTTTTGTGGAGACAACTGGACCTTCTCAAAATACCTCAGATTTTTATTAAAAAAGAAATTGCCATGTTGATTAGGGCTCTATTTACTATGTTGTCAGGGTCTTCCAAAGGGATCCAGAAAACAAGGAAGAAGGTCATAGGCTAAAGACATTGGAAGAAGCAGACAAATGCTTAATTTCAAGTCCATGCAGGCAGCTTGTCTTTCCCGACATAATTAATAGCTGAAGGATGTGGGCATGGGGAGCAGCATGAAGTGGTGCAACTGGAGATGGTGGTCAGGGATCCCATGGGATTCAAAGTCTTCTATGCTGTTCCAGATTGTGCTTTAACTATTAAACAGCTGGGATGCTTGGCAGGGACCCAAATGTGACTTCTGTTGGCAGATCGACGGGATCATTTTTCATCTCCATGAAAATGAAAGGTCTGTGGTGTGGGCTATAGCCTTTTAAAATGTCTTTTTTGACTCGAAATATCATTTATACCTGTTATGGTCTTATGAAAAGCACTGATGGCTTCTCCCGTAGCTATGGCTATAACCATTCAAATCAGCCAGGGATAGATTGCCTAGCTGGCCTAAATCAATATTAATTTGCAAAAGCTGAAGAGCTCTACCTGTTCTATGTTCACAGGTGTTTTGTGGTGTGTTTTGGTTTTGGTATTCCTAGCTGTATGGGTGGCTGAACAGCCTTCTAGAGGCAAACCAAAGAGCATTCAGATATATCTCTCTCCTTGTATGTGCCATCAGCTCAGTTATACAGGGAGACTTTTTTCTAGTAGTTATCCAGCTCTAACTTACAGGTTTTCCTGCTCTCCCCTGCATTTGTGGAAGGGTGCTCAGTGCTGAATTCGTCTGTCTCTGCAGGCGAGCCGAGGCTGGGCTGGCCCCCTTCATGGGAGAAAAGAAAATTGCAGTTGGGACTAGCTGTGATTTGTATTTCAAGCTGTTGGGAAATTCCCATTTCTGGGAATGAATCTTTTTCTTCTTCTAGGAAGTGCAGGCGATGACCTACATTCACAGGCTTGGTATCAGTTCTCTGATGAAAGGATTCCTCTGCATGTGGAGATTTTTTACATTTTGATGTCCTAGGTGCAAAGAAGCTAAAGGGAACTAGAGAGGAAAGGAAATCTGCGCCTGCAAATGCAGTGTAACTGATGATGAGCTGTCGGAGCAAACGCCGCCTACAACACATCAGGCCTCTTCCAGCCTCGTTCAGTATTTCCACGATCTCCACGAGATGCACACCTCCGGCACCGCGAGGAGCCCAGCGTAAGCCTCGAGACTGCGGCATTAGGATTCCTGGCCGCTCTAGGAAGCTGCTGGATTTCAATATGTTCTCCCATATGTTTTAACACTTTTGCATTTCTTCCATCTGTTTCTGGGAAATGTGGAGGAATTTAATGATCTTTTCTAGGGTTATTAAACCAACAGCTGTTGTCATTAATAGAGGACATTCTTTATGGCAGCGTGAAAATTTTAGTGATAAATCCAGCCCTGCCACCCTGTATTTCTTCTTAATGAATACATTATTTGTACTGAAACTGAGGTTATGAATAAAGTGAGTTCTTAAACTCCTATTTTATGGTATAGCTTTGACATAAATATAGGGCACTTTTTTTTCTTTTTCTTTTGTTTTTCTTTCCCCTCCTCTTGTTCCTGATAGCTTTTGCTATGAAATACACTTCATGCTGGGTGAGACAGAAATTTTTTTTTGTTGCTGTTCTCATTCTCCTTTTTCTTTCCTTCTTGTCCTCCCTGCAAAAAAAGCAAATGGAAAACTGGGGAAAACTTGCTCAAAAGAATTAATTACAATTGAATAGCTACTTTGTTGGTTTACTTACAGTAAGAAATTATCTTTACTTGTTCTTTTTAAAGATTCTTCTCTGTTATGGTTTAACCCCAGCCAGCACCAAAGCCCCATAGAGCTGCTTGCTCACTCCTCCCCAGTGGGATGGGGGAGAGAATTGTGAGCGTGAAAGTGAGAGAACTTGTGGGTTGAGATGAAGACAGTTTAACAGGCAAAGAAAAAGCTGCGTGCGCAAGCAAAGCAAAAGGAGGAATTAAAACTTCCCATCAGCAGGCAGGTGTTTTGGGCCATCTCCAGGAAAGCCAGGCTCCACCGTGTGTAACAGTTACAGGGTCAGACAAATGCCATCAGTCCAAACATGTCCCCCCTGCTTCCCCCCCCAGCTTTGTATGCTGAGCACAATGTCATATGGTCTGGAATATCCCTGTGCTCAGCTGGGGTTGGCTCTCCCAGCGGTGTTCCCCGCAGCTCCATGTGCTTGGCAGTGGGGTGAGGAGCAGAAAAGCCCCTGGCTCTGTGTAAGCGCTGTTCAGCAGTAACTGACACATCCCTGTGTTACCAGCACTGTTACCTGCACAAACCCAACAGCCTGCCCCATACCAGCTACTGTGAAAAAAGTTAACTATCCCAATCTAAACCAGCACCTTCTCGCATCCAAAATTGATCGTGACTTTTATTGTATTTGGTGTATATTTTTGCCATGTCTTACTGTCCTGTGTCATAGGGAAGACTAAATATCTTCTTGGATAAACTTTGTCTAATCACACACTATCCTATTTTTCAATCCTTTCACTTAATACTGCATAGTAAAGAGGTCTTTTTGCTACATCGTTCTAATTTTCCTACTATTTTTATTTTTTAAGTTGTAACATAACCCAACATAATAATTACAATTTTGAGCTCAGTGAAATGCATAATGTAAGGCAATGGTATTTTATGTGCTTGCATAGTGGTCCTGTATCCAGTAATTTTGATAACTTTTCTTGAGTATTGAATCCTCTCTGGAAGAGTTTAAAAGCTGCCTAGAACTTGCAAGTGGAAAGAGCAGAATATTCCAGGGCAGCATCATCTTCTTTGGGTAGACTTGTTTTGTTGTGTATGGCTGTCATTCCAGGCTTGGGAAATGCAGTAAGATTTGTTGTTCTTAAATAAAACTCAAAACCAGGTGTGATTTGAACTTACGTCCCACTTGGTCTGGATTCACAGAGTATGAATATCTGGCTGTAGTATAGAAGTCAGAAGAAATAGGTTTCAACACATTCATCTTGCTGGGCTGCAAATCTAAGTGATTAAATGATGTAACTGTAAAATGTACCTGTTTATTGTCAAATACTGCTTGTAACCAAATTAATTTCATTCTGAAGGAGGATAAGTGGATTTCTGCAGCTTGAGACTCCAGCAAAGACTGCTCTAATCCCCTTCCCCACCCCTTGAGGGAGCCTCTTCCAGGGTTTCACCACCCCCTCAGCAAATAAATGCTTTCTGATGTCCAGTCTGATCCTCCCCTAGTGCATCTTTGAGCCACTCCCAGGCATCCTGTCCCTGAAACCCAAGGGAGAAGATCTCAGAACCTCCCTGTCCAAATCCCCTTGTCAGGATGCTGCAGAGAGTGATTGATGAGGTTGCCCCTCAGCCTCCTTCTCTCCAAATGAGATAAACCGAGAGTGCTCAGACACTGCTTGGAGGACATGCCTTCCAGCCCCCTCGCCAGCTTGGTTGTCCTCCTCTGAACTTCTTTAAGGATCTTCCCATCCTTCTCAAATGATTGGGTCCGCCACTACACCCAGTACTCAAGGGGGGCCACGCCAATGCTACATCTGTTGGGGTGATGACATGTTCCTCTGTGGCTGATGTTTTAATGTGGGAGGTATTTGAATGAAAACAATTAACAGTAGAAAAGCACTGTCTTCTAACATCACTTTCAAAGTATTTCAACTGGTATTAAAGCTGTATCTAAATAGTCGGGAGGCTTCTGATGAGTTCCACTTAGGAGTAATCACCACATTTGTGTCATTAATAAATGAAAACAAGAAGAAAATGCTTTTCTGTTGTCTTCTGTGGCTTATTCGTCCTGCACCTTAAAAAGCAAAGCACACAACAAAGTAGTTTTTCATCTTGACTGAAATGCATTTGAAAATTAATTGTCTTACTGGCTTGAAAGCTTCATAAATTGGATTAGGATCCCATATATATACCAGCCATGGGTAACGGGTGATCTGGCCTGTTTGTTATCTTTGTAATGATTTTCTCACCTAGCACTTTAATTAAAATAATCCTTGCACTGACACTATAAGCAGAGATGGGCAGGAGCTGGAGTATTCTCTTTGCCATGGGAGAAGATTTAGGCTGAAATTACCAATTTAAGGGGGATTTACCGAACCTGCACAAAATGCAGATATCAGAATCTGAATTAATTGGCATGGAAATGACAGAGCATGGTTAAATGCATACGTCTTGTTAGTGTTCAGCGTTGCTACCGTGAGAGGAAAGAATAAGAAATTAAAAAGATGGGATAAAATGAGCTAGAACAGAAAGAGGAAAAACAGATGGTTCTTAATTTGTGATAGTCCTTTCAATCAACTTGCAGATCAGTTCAAGGAAGCCATGCTAATGACTCATAATAGATAGTTTCATTGTAGGATATCTATGTCCAAGGGCTTCTGGCTGCATTAGAGGTAATTAATAAATGATTATGCATCTATCTGAGGGATTTATGCTGTCACTTAGCATTGCAATATGTGCCTTCTTTGGGAAGTAGAAAGCAATAACTGAAATTTAGGGGTCTTCACAGACTCTTTGGTATATATTCTTTTTTTCTCTTTTGAGCCAAAACTTAAAAGCAGCAATCCTTTTCCCAAGGAACAGGTGCTCAGATACTGTGACTGTGAACATCCTGTAACTTCATGAGTGTATGCATAGAGGGACAGATGTACAGGGACATGGATGGATTAAACACTTGACATTCACCTCTGCAATGAAAGATTCTGCTTTAAAATACAAAATGGAACTGAAATAGAAGTAGAGCCTGTGTAAAATTTCAACCCTGGTGTGCACAGTTACTTTGAACAGAAATCTTCACTACTTTTTTTGACAAGCTGGATTTGCAGTCTTGTTCTTTACAAAGGAGAAAGAAAGGAAAAGGAAAAATGCAACTTGTCTTTAAAGAGCAGTAGGAACTCTGGATCATTCATTCCTTGCAGCATTTCCCCTTAAACAGACTTTTCTATGGATGCTTCAGGCTGAGTTTGTAACAGTGGTTCTGGGCTTTATTTTCTGCTTCCCCAGGAGTTCATTTGGAGGCAAGTTTTCTGGCAGAAGTGGGTTATAAAGACACTTGTTCCTCAGGAATTAGGGACCATCTTCCCTGCCACTGGTGCCAGTGACTTCCAACCTGCTCTTGCAGGGATGCTGGCTGCTGCTGGAGGGAAGCAAGCCTCTCTAGACACCAGATGCTTCCCTGGGCATGGAGCTCGCTTTGGCAGCGCAGGTGACACGCTAATAATTTCCATACCATTATCCTCTCCCACTTCCCGTAAGATCTCTGCAGCGCTCATCTTGGCACATGTGCTTGAGTGGTGCTAAGAAGCTCTCTCTTCATGGTGTCCCTCATGTGTTTCTGGGACAAAGAAACTAATAGTGGTGTGGATATCTGAAGAGTGGTATTTCTTCCCAGCTGAACATGAGTTAGAAATGTCTTTTGCATCACAGAATTAAACAAGTATTTTTTTTAAGGGAAAATGCAAGACATTAAATCTGTCAGTCCCAATGTGTGAAGAAAAAAGACTGCCCACTGGCTGATCTAGTTAAAAAAAAAGAAACAATGAAGTGTCAGACTCATTTTGCTCCCTGAAGAACAGAATATTCCTGAGAACAGCATTTGGAATCTCATCACTTGGAGTTGAACACTTTTACCCATTTGGTACTTCTGATATGAGTGTGCAGCTTGTGGAGACAAGGAACACGGCTGATAATCTGAAGGCAGGTGTTTAGAAAAGGAAAAGTCATCGATGTTGCATTTTATCTCTTCTGGCTATGTGGTAATTGATGGAGCGGGTCATGATAGTTGGTGAGGCTTTTGGTGAGAAGGTGCTTTGGGCCAAGTGTGAGGAGGGGAACCGCCCCAACTGGCCTGCCCTGCAATCCCTGCCCTCTTGCAATCAGGCCAGGCCTCAGTCCTTTCCAAAGCTGTGCCACAGGTATAGCTGTGCTCCCCAACAAGCACCTGCAGACTCGCTGACTGGTTGACCTTAGCTTCAACTCATCGCCTTATGTGGTCTTGTTTGAGTGGTCAGTAGGACCTGTGTCCTTTGTCATGTGCCTTGCTCACGTGATGTGGGACTGTGTCCTGCTTGCTGCAGTCGCTTCCCAGCCTGTGCCACAGGTACCCTCAGCTCCTGGCTTGTTCTCTTTCCCAGGCCAGCTGTGCTCCTGCTGTTCCCAAACATGCTCACAGTCCTCCCCTCTTTAAAGCTAGGCTTCATCTGAAGTATTGTCACTGTTGCATCAAAAAGTTGCATAAGATTCATTGCATTTCAGAAATGAAGAATCCATCCTGAAAGGGGAGATCGCATTTGAAATATATCTGGGCTTGGTAATGTTTTAAATGTAACGCCTCCAGCATTTTTCACTTTCAAGGTGACAGTAATTGAAAGATGGATTCCTGCAATTTTTGGCATTTATAATCCAACTGAGAAAAGGTCAACTTCTTCATGGAATCTTGTTTAAACTGGTAGAACGGTGTGGAAATGTCACATTGTGGTTCTGGTAGTGTCACTGGTGCTTTGATTAACAACAGGTTCAATCTGTAATGCAGAATAAAACCCAAATGCCACATATAGTGAGAGCCTAATAAGAGCCTAGTTCAAAGTGCCTGAAAGATCAGTAGAAAGATTTCTCTTGATTCCACCAGTCTGGTGATCTGGTCTGACTGAAACAATGAGAAGAGGAGAAATCAGTGTCACTGTGCAGAAAGGCATTATGGGACCCCTTCCCTGTGGTTCAGGGGCTGGAGAGGAACCCTCTGTGGGAAGATGCCACAGGTGTTCTGGCCTTGAGGGTCCCAATGGGCCAGCTGGCCCCAAGCAGCCTCACCTGGAACCTACCACGTGCTGCCCCATAGGGCTATTTAAGCTCAGGCTGGGGCCCTGTCTCCTTCCTTGTCTGTGCTGTGGGAGTACCAGTCTCAGCTCCATCAGTCTGGCTGTGGGTGTCATGGCTGCGTCGCTGGCTTGATGAGAGGCTTGCCTGGGAGCCTGGTGAGTTACTTGGGTCTTCTGTTGCCGACTTGCTCTGTATTGGCTGGTACTGCTCCTGATTGTAGTGGCACTTGAGGGTTAAGTCAAAGTAACTTGTAAAATCCTGGGGAGGTATGGGCCATGCTGTGTCTTGTCCTCTAGGAAAACTGGGTTTGTGGGCACACAAGACTTCAGCGGAAGATGGGGGTTTTGTCATGTAATTTGTTTCCCATAAGGTTGCAATTTGCACGGTATCTGGCAAAGGAAACATCAGTACTGCAAAAGATCAGACTGTTGAGTTGTTGCAGGCTACGCAAACAGAATATTGTGACACGCTGTGACAGCTTGCGTTAGGATACTGCATGATCTTCTGTATGTGGACTCTCTTGGCTGAGTAATTTTATCTGACAAAGTCAATCTTCAAGCATTTTTCAGGAAAAAAAGTAAAGTGCTGCCAGATACAAGAGGCTTCTTGCTTTTTGGAATAACCAGTTTATATGCTTTTCATCAACTGACTTTGCTGAAAGACAGCTTGTTGTTCCAATAGTTTATCTCCAACTTCCAAGTTTCCAAGTGAATCAAGTATCACATGTCAGGAAACATTTTCCACTGACTTAGTGCTGCGTGTTTCTATTTATAGCTTCACTGCTTGTGTTTGTTTCTAACACACTTTGCTATCAAATCCTTTCAATAATTCAGGCAAATATAAAGAGTGAAATTTGGTGGGCATGTTAGAAGCATGCTGTCAGGGGAAACTAAATCCTGGACCATCAGTCTCGGGAGCTGAAGCTTTGTAAAGAAAATCATCTAAGAATAGAGTAAAAAAAAACAACTGTGGTGCACTTTAACAAGCTGGCAATTGATACCTGTGAAGTCTCAGCCTGGTGTGAAGCAGGCAAATGGATGCAGTACACAATGTGGAGGAGAAATTTTTGTATGTGGTCTGCACCTCCTGTCACTTTCAGCTTGTTCCATGGGCTTTGTGAATGTGGAGCTAAAGTGCTTCTCTGATAATTTACTATTTGTGCAACTCAGTTTCCATGTCTGTTGCACTACTTGTGATTTGGAAACTTGAAGACTAAGTGGATGCAAGAACTGCATTGACATTCATGGAAGGGAATCCTCATGTACTGAGAAATGCAAAAAAGATATAAATGTCTGACTCAAAAAGCCCAAGTGCCAGAGTGTTGGTCCTGAGAACATGCTGGGAAATTATCACTATAAG
Source organism: Chloroceryle amazona (assembly GCA_027560015.1). Classification (NCBI taxonomy): domain Eukaryota; kingdom Metazoa; phylum Chordata; class Aves; order Coraciiformes; family Cerylidae; genus Chloroceryle; species Chloroceryle amazona. Next base: position 28,136 of record JANHFX010002129.1, read on the forward strand.
CTTACTATAGCTGTGTTCTCCTTATACGGGTATTTTATGTCCTTTGGTGTTGTCAGCTTGCTTATCACGAGGGTTTTTTTTTTACTTGAATATCTTGGGAATCAGCAGGATGGATGGCTAGGTACAGGTTTGCAAGTCCTCAACAGGTCAGAAGAGCTTCTTTGGGATTTCATTTCCCTTGAACAGAAAGGTCTGATACTTCTTGCTCCTCTACACTGCAAACAGGTCTATTAACATTTGACTTTCATTCCTAGAACATTAACAGAATGACAAATTTCTTGACAGCTGCTTGCTCAAATTGTCAATCAGCATGTTCCAGTAAACTGTTGAGAGTTACTTGAGGTTGAATTTATAATGAAACTGCCTCTTGCTGCAGGTGGGAATGATTGCTCCCATTTTTCTTCCTGTTTGTATAAATGTGGCAGTCCTGCTATTAGTCATTTGCATAGATATCACTTGAATTGGAGTTAAGATCCTGAAATGTAATTTGAATTGGACTGAATTTAAGTCTGTTTACATAGAAATAAGTGGGTTTTTTGTGCTTCATGGTGGTCTGAATGTGGCATCATCCCTAGGGCTATGCTTAGAGGAAGGGCGAGAAGACTCTTCACAGCTTCCTTCATTAGCATCACTGTTCCTTGGTGAGACTAGTCATTGTCAGAAGAAAAACTGGATTCCTCCTCTGCCTTAACCCCTTTAGGACAAACCATTCTGCTGGATTGCCTGTTGGGCAGAAACTGCTGCGGAAGTGTTGTGTAAGGCAGCTTTTCTATCGAGTAAAATAAGACTAACTCAGCAGACCATTTGTGTGTCTTTGGGTAGGTGTTTTGGTTGGAGTATTCCAAAACCGTGGGTATTCTAACTGACCTCTAAGAATGAGAATCCGCAGTCTGAGTGACATGCTACACAAGGTAACAGAAAACCTGTACCCTTACAAGCTTTTGTCCTGAAACCATTACAACAGGTAACTCACAGAATCACAGAGGCTGGAAAAGACCTCCAAGATCAAGTCCAATCATCTACCTAACATTATCATGACCACTAAACCGTGTCTTGAACTTGGCACGGTTTGGCTCATTAGCTACAGTGCCTTTTATTTGTTCTGTCTTTTCCTGTGTCTTGCTGATTTCTGTATTGCTCCACCTTAATTGCTGGATATTTCTATCTCCTTTTACATTCCAGCAGGATTTCTAGTACCCAGAGCAATCCTGGTGAAAGGCTGCATGTGTGTGGTGGGGATGCAGGAATATGAAGAACTTGATAAAACTTTGAACTGGAAACAAATTCTGTGTCCTGCAGCTCACCCAGGTGGAAACATCTGTGTGTGCTGATCATGAAGCAAACTATCAGCTGAAATGTGTTCCTCAAACCACCTGACAAGTATCTTAATTAGAGCTTTTTAAAGAAAAGTAATCCTCTAAATTAGCTTCTGATAGTAAAAACACTTGTAAAAACTGTCTCAGTGGTATGGGGTTAATCTCTCTCCTGCTCTGATGGTGTCACCTTCTTAAATGGGAGGCACATAAATATGCATCATTACATGCTTCTAGGAGGTTGCTCTAAAAATGGACACCATGCAAATACTTAGGGCTGAGTTAAAGGGACCCTTTCTATTCCTTACTGCTGAGCAGTGAGGGATGGATGCAGCATCAGCTTCCCCAGTGAGCAGCAGCACAGGGAAAGACAATTATGAAGAAATATTCACCTGCAGTGGAGGAAAAATAGAAGCTTAAGAGGGCTGGAGGAAGGATGCTGAAGGCTGACTAAAGTCCCTCTACTACTGCAGACATGCATCTGAACAGTCAAATGTTCAGAAGATCCACTTAGAGCAGCCTTGGCTGAAGCCTGCTGCCTCTGAATAATGAAGAGATGAACATTTAATGGCATCACAGTCATCTTGAACTGTTATCTTAATTTCTGTTCTGTGCCTATGGTTTGGACCAAAGGGATGCCAATCTGTGGCTGTTAAGTGCTGCAGTAGTAAACGCCATTAACCCTTAGTTATTAAAATTTTTCTAAGTGGTAAACATTGCCACTGTTATTGCTAGCTCTTTTCATTCCTTGCTGCTATTTCCAAATATTTGAGCAAATGCAGGATAAAATAATCTCGGACTGATTTCTTTGTAATAGTTTTGTGCTAAAATCCAATAGTTGGAATGTAGGAGAAATAAGACTTCTAGGGAAAAGTGTGTTCATCTAGGGGATGGACTAGTTTAAAAAACAAACCAAAACCAAACAAATTGAAAAGATTTAGAGTATGAAACAGGTAGCAAATCTTCTAAGAGCGGGTTTAGAATGCTTTATCCTGTGCTGGTACTTGAATACTGTGTGTTCTGTCCTGTGGCACTGCAGAACCATATCACCTCTCCTTGCCTTTCTCCATAATGCCCTTCCTTCCAAATCATCTGGTTAACACAGTGCAAGTGCATAGTGAACTCTGAGTTTTGTGGCTCCCATTTGTAACCAGAGGAGTGGGTCAAGTACTCAGAAGTGTTTTCTTTAAATGTACCTTTATAAAAGGATATTTTCTTTACCAACATGCCTTTCTTGGACCCTGAGAAACAATGCCACTGAAGCTGGGTGATGTGCTGCTCTCCCGCCAGTGTTCATGCTGTCCTCTGAACTTCTCTGTGTGAACTGTGCAATTAAACACCAAGGACTATTTAAGTTTTGGAAAGCAATTCTTTTATTTACAAACATGAAGAGATTGAAGTGGAGGCTTGAATTAAAAGCTCATCAAACAAAATCTTGTTCACAGAATGATTATAATGATATATTGTAAATTAACGATTCAAACATATCTAAAATAAATACATGGATATAGCTCCATTTTAATTTCCATCTCTCGTGAATTAGAGCTTTGATGCAACTCTGTGTGGGGTAAATGACATTTCCCCACTACATTCAGTAAGAGTGTGATCCAGTGTTCAGCATTTCTGAATGTTTTCTTATCTGATCAACAAATTACGGTGTGTTGAGATTAGATACAGGCAGTCTGACCTTTGAAGGTTAATATTTTTTAATTAATTGGATGATCCACTGGGAATGTTTCAGAGGAAGGCAATTACATTTCTTTTTCTGTAAATTGAGTGCTTCACTAGCTTAACAGTTGAGGGTTGTTTTTTTTGTGGAAATATATGGTATAATATAACATTCTTTAACTCAATGAGAGTAAGCTTGCTCATTCTATTGAGATGATGCTTCAGAGTTTCTAGGGGAAACTATTTTCTTGTGTGAGTCTTTAGATGTAATTTAAGACATGAGTTTTGGCAGTAGATTGACTGTCTCAGAACACACTCTTGACACAGTTTTATATTTAGCATATCTGAATGCCTTCAAAAAGAACTTGTTACTGTTAGCTGCTGGAAAGCAGCTCCTTTACATCTGTACCTGACCGCCTTAGTCTTACCCTCTTTAGTCTAAAATTGTTCTTTCACCTGTTTTTCCTAACCAATTTAAGACCTTGAAACATTCCCCTTTGCATTCTCTCCAGTTGATACTTTGCAGCAACATGCTGCTGACCCACATTCCATCTCTGATCCACAATCACCAGATGCCTTCCTGCAGAACTGATGTTCCTCCTGTATTTGTACAGCTGGCAATTCTGCTGTCTTCCTACTGACTGGCTGGGGGACAGCCAGAGGAGGGAACAGGCCATGATGCTCTGCAAGCTCTGTTTGGCAATAGCTGAAGCACCCCATATCCTATGTTGTGGTCACAAATCCAGCACACAGCACAGTTTGATTTTTATGGTGTCAATTATCCATGTTTTAAAGACCCAGAGGGAATAATGAGCAAGATCTCCTACAATTCCTGTGTGGTCCTTTCTCTGACTTGGATCAGAGAGTATCGAGAGGTTAATGGCAGTGAAAGCTACTGTGTTAATCATTGCGAACATACTGAATTGGGGGGCTAGAATTCTGCATCTCCTGATAACAAAGACATTAATTCCATTACTTCTGAGGTCTGACCTTCCCAGACACCCTGCTTGTACTATGCAAGATAATGTGACCTCCTGCCTCTTCCTTGTGACTTGGCCTCCTCAAAGAGGAGGGAAGAGTGCTGTCACTAAAATAGCAGTGGCTGAACAATAATAAGTGGCTTTGATCTTGATACTCAAAGGCAAAGAAACACTAGGCTGGATATCCTTTTGTGTTCAGCATTTATATGCTCACTGAAAAATTGCTTTCAAGGCTGAGCTTTTAGCTGTGGATGTATCTGTAGCACTGTCATACAGGTGCGTCAAATTTTCAAACAAGATAATGCCAGTATTATCTGAGCATAGGCAAAATAGCTGAAAGCAAGGGACATTTAACAGAAGATTTTCCTCATGAAATTCCCTGCTTTCCCACCTGGCTGACAAGAGAACTAGTTTCAGTGGGAAAGCCATAGTTGCTCTAGTAAATACAGAGCTGTTGGAGCCTATGATTTGTTGTTGATAGATTTAGGGTGTGTTCTTATAGCAGCTCAACATGTGTTTTGTGTGCTTTCTAGGATGAAATTAGTAGGGAAACAGCAAAATCTTTGACCAGCATGGGGTAACCTAGCAACAGGATAACAGTTCAGAATCACTTTTTCCTCTTTAGCATCACACCTGCTTAATGAGCCATTCTGGAGCTGACATTTTATGCTTTTTGTGTATTACCTATTTATAAAGTTTCTTTGAAACCCGAGTGCTTCGAGACATAGCTCCATCAGAGACACCTTCATGCACATTTAATGCAGAGCTCTTGCTGTGGTGCCTTGTGACTGAGCTCGGCATTGCTGCTGTGCATGGCCCTGTACACTGCTATACAGTGACCTGCACCCCACCTTGCTCCCCACTGTTAAGGCCATGGGAAGCTTCCAGGCGCTCAGTCTGCTCCATCATCTGTGAGTGCTGGTGGCAGTTGGCACTTGGCTGGGATGAACTGGGATAATCCAGAAGTCCCTAAATCCACATAAGCATTTGTCCTGTGCAATACTCCGTATCAAAAGGCAGCAGTAGACTTCAGACTTTGTCTGAAGACAAAGTAAACAAGCCAGCTTTGTGTAGCAGTCTTGAGGCAAAACCTTCCCAGGCTTGTGTTTCCAACCTTGCCCTTTGCTGTGGTGAACAAGACAGCCGATTTGCCATGTAGTAGTGAATTCCTCTCCAATACTTTTACGGCCACAATTGAAAAAGGTAACAGAACAGAGACCTTGATTGTCTCAGGATTTAAAATGCATGTTTGGGGTTTTTGTATTTACCTCTTTCTCTTTTTCATTTTTTTTGTATTGACTACTAGACCTAAAATTGCATTGTGCTTCTCAATGGGAAGTTGAGGTTTTGAGGTATTCCCAGGACTTCAGGAGCTATGTCTGTGAATTAATTACTAAATACCACCAAGGCAAATTAAGTTGCCAAATTAGCAATGTGTGCCAGTGGCTACTTAAGTCAGTGGAGCAAGCACTTAATGACTGTAATACTGCAACAAATGAGGGTCTGACATCTAGGAAGATGTTGAAAAACCTGAGTGTCACAGAAGAAACTGAGAATGCAGGATTTTGTCGTCCTGGAAAAGTCAAATGTCAGTCAACAGGAATATCACCAGAAGATACAGCAAAGTTGAGTGCCACAGTAATTCCTGGTTTAAGCCCATTCTTCTCCAGCTGGCATAGCACTGGAGGTAATTTCCACTTAGTAAGTGAAAATTGTAGTATCTCGTATGCCTGAATTGCATATGCATCTCTTCTGTTTCTTTCTCTGGGATAACTGATACTTGGTGTTGATTCACCAGTAAGCAGACAAAAGCTCTCATTGTGATGCAGAGTTCATCAGTACAAATCTCCCCAAGCTTACAAAGCAGAATAATGTAGACCCAGGGTGTATGTCCTGCATATAGCATCATGCATACCAATGATGCAGTTTAGAAAACAATGCATTAGTGGTGCATAATGCACTTCTGACGTGGGGTATTACTGCTTTGCTGTGTTTGACAGTACGCAATCTGACTATGCTACTGTACATACATTTATTCTGCAACATCAGGGCAGTGAAACACCACCTCTCCTATCGTGGCATCCCTATGACAACCTTTATGAAGGCAGACACCAAAATTTGTGATTTGCCTTTTATGAAGCTGTGTTCCTTTTCTAGCTCCAGAGAAATGGACTGGGTTTGGGTAAACCTGCAGCTTGGAATCTTGCTGTGAAAACAGTCTTGCCAGCTGCTTTCCTTAATGAAGTGCTATGAGGTATTTCTACGTGTATTAGGGTTGTAGCAGCATGAACTTTTGCAGGGAATTGACTGTGATAAGCAAACCTTTGAAGCTAATCAATTGCATTGCTGTTTGCATGACAGGCTAATTGTGACAAGCGCAAGGACTACTGAAGCTGTCACTGCTACTTGTGCAAAATGCTTTTGGTGACATGAAGATGCAGTGGTAGGACAGAAGAAAGGGGCTGGGGGGTAGGTGTCCTGACTCTTACCCAGTATTTTCACATGTGCAGAATGAGTCTGGCAATACTACCATCTGGGAGATGGGTGTCCCTCTCTGCACTGAGTATCTGTAAAAGAAAAAGTTACTCCATGGGCCGTGGCACAATTGTGTATTGGGTCCTGATTTCAGCAAGGACAGAGAAAAATAAGCAGTATGGAAGAGATCATACAGGATAATAAAGGCCTTGATTACTGCTTTGAGTTTAAAGGAGGATTTGTGGTATTTGTGCTCTGGATGCTGGCTGTGGAGTGGTGTGACAATTTTTTCCTGTCTGAGTTGCTGGCCTGGAACTGCAGCAGTGTACTGACATCAGATTCCTTAGCTCAGTGAGTGGTGTGTGAGGAGCCCAGCTGTCTTACAGAAGTGTTGATTTATGTGTTGAGGCCAGAGTAATATATGGCTGCTGGAGTTAATCTATCTGTGGAGTTCCTATTTCCCTGAAGATGAGAAATCTGAGTAAGTCACCTGTCGTCCTGAGACTCGAGCCTGCCTTGTGAGCAGTCCAGCTTTGTCACATACTTGAAGCAAAGTGTCATTAAAATAATCATAGAATCATTAGGGTTGGAAAGGAACTCTAGGATCATCAAGTCCAACCTTCATCCTAACATCTCCCTGTCCATTAGAACATAGGCTCAAGTGCTATGTCCACTTGTTTTTTAAACACCTCCAAGGATGATGACTCTACTGCCTCCCTGGGCAGCCTGTTCCAGTGCCCAACTACTCTCTTAGTGAAGAATTTCTTCCTAATACCTAATCTAAACCTCCCCTGATGCAACTTGAGGCCATTTACTCTCATTTTATCATTAGTACTTTGAGGGAAGAGACCGACACCAGCCTTGCTACAACCTCCTTTTAGGTAGTTGTAGAGAGCAATAAGGTCTCCTCTGTCTCTTCTCTAGACTAAACAACCCCTCACCAGCTTTGCTCTTCTCTTGACCTGCTCCAGCACCTCAATGTCCTTCTTGTACTGTGGTGCCCGAAACTGGACACAGTATTCAAGGTGCGGTCTCAAAAGTGCAGAGTACAGGGGCACGATCACCTCCCTACTCCTGCTGGTCACACCATTTCTGATACAGACCAGGATGCTGTTGACCTTCTTGACTGCCTGGGCACAAATAATGTTGCCTTTCTTCTCACCTTTATTTTAATACTTAGTGTTTGAAGATGGCCTAAGAACTTAAGCTTTGATGCAGGTGAAAAGGCTCTGACCTCTCCCTTTTTTTCCTGAGAAGTTGGCCTGAGCTGGGGGATGGGCTTGCAGCAGTGATGGCCAGGCAGGTGCTGAGCTGGAGGCAAACCCCTTCACCTCTGCATCTTTTTTTCCCTTCCTCACTGGTCTGTGGAACAAAGCTTGTCGAAGTTTCCTCTGTGCTTTTGGAAGTGATTTCAAAATGTTTGAAAAACAGTTGCAACCATCGAGACTGACCCCTTAAATGCTGAATTTTGTCATTGAAATGTATTTATATGGATTTCCAAAGGCAGAAAAGTAGAAAGTGCTGTGAAAAGTCTGGGGGAATGGAGCCCAGCACTGGCCATGCTGCGCAAGCCCATACCCATACAGGTGGTCAATAAAGCAGAAGTCAACACCTCTGCCTCCTCTTTGGGATGTCCCTTGCACCAGCAAAGGCAGTGCACCAACCTGGGCAGAGCCTCTGCCCTGTGGAGACATCACTGAGCTTCATGTGATCCAGGTTCTGCCATCAGCACAAGTGACAAGATGGGTGAATACTCAGAGCTGTGCACCAGGAGTAAAATGCTGGTGAAGTAAAAATATCTGCTCTCCACTGGATGCAAAACATAACAGATTTTTTTTTGTCCCTATTACTGCTTTGCATGGTGCTGGCAATCTTTCCCTTCTCTTTATGGTACTGTAAAGAAATTCACCATTAACAGCTGTTGATGATGTGGTTTCTTGGCCAGCAAAGTCAGCTGCAGCCAGTATTAGCTCTGCAGTAGTTGATTTCTTTCCTTGGATCACTTATAAGGCTTCTGGCGATGCATTAACATAGACTGCATAAAGTTTGAGTGTCCGAATGAAAATAAATAAGAAAAAGTAATTTAATTTAGAAGTTCCAAAAAGTATAGATCTGAGGTTCCTTATCAAAAGGAATATACTTCATTTTAATCTATGGTTTAGGCCTCAGTCAATAATCGCAAAGTGAATTGGACATCGAACATTGCTAGTTTTGCCTCTTTTATTATGCACAGATGTCTAGTTCCATTACATACCCTATCATGAGCCAGGTGCTAAATTGCCTTTGGCTGCCTTCATAGGCCTGAGGAGTTCTTGTGGCTATCCCTAATGTAATTAAACATTTACACTCAATTAAATGAGAATTGTGTAGCCACATCATGCTAAGAGCTGCTGCTCCTTCCACCAGTATTCTGCTTCTGTATCACTTCGGCAAGTTTTAAAACATATTCCACAATATTCAGGCATTTAGGTAGCAAGCAAAGCTGTTAAAATATTTATGAACTGAAGGAGAGAATGTAAGCATGCCATCACTCTGTCAGCTGGTATTATTTTAGTGTAACAGAGCCAAGAGGAAATCTTGAGCCAAGAAGGCGATGGCAGCGCTCTCCTTCCCAGGTAGCCAGCTCAGCTCCATGTGACTCCATGCAACCTCCAAAATTCACAACGAAATCGATCTATTCTGTGCTGCATAGCTGTGCAATGAGCATCGAGGCTTGTAATGGCTTGAAAAGCAAGCCAGCGAGAGCCTCGAGTCAAACACAAGAGAAACACCCCGAACAGAGTCCGCGTACAACCCCACGCTGCCGGCTGGCGTGGCGGCAGTCCCGGTGAGGGAGTCCCGGTGAGGGGGTCCCGCTGGAGCGGCGATCCCGTGGAGAAAGGTCTGGCTGCTCCCGTCCTCCGGAGAAGACCGCGCGCAGGTCCCGGCAGCTCCGCGCAGG
>JANHFX010002130.1:10818-21380 GCA_027560015.1 Chloroceryle amazona
GTGTGGGCTGCCCTGGGTGACCCTGCTCTGGCAGGGGGGTTGGACTCGATGCTCTCCAGAGGTCCCTTCCAACCTCTACCGTTCCATGATTCTATGACTGATAATTCTGCCCGGTAATGCTCACACACTGTATGATTTAGGTTAATTGCAGCAGAGCTTCAATGGTACCAGGCCCTAAACCACAGCATGGGGCTGCATATGCACTTAAGATGTTCCTGCCTCCCAAAGAGATCTAAGAATTAAATCACTTAATGCTTATATACAGTGTGAAAGTAGAATAGTGTTTACATGGACCTTCTCTCCTGGCTCATCAAATCCAGTCTTCTACCCCTGTAAAGACAGTGGCATCCAAACACTGAAGTGCTTCAGCTCCATTTGAAAGGAGTTTAGGAACCCTGTCTTCCCCACCACACACACATGGGAAGCTCTTCCAGAAGCAAATTCCTCTCCCTCTTCTCTACCAAAAGCTCTATCAGTTTCCAATCTAAACGACATTTTCAGTCAGTCCTGGCTTTCTCCCCCAATACCAGGTGCTGTCACAGGACTTGAGCAGTTATTTCTTTCCCTAATATTTAACTCCATCTATTTAGAGACAAACCTGTTTTGTCCACAGCTCACAATATTGCTGGGTAGAAAGCCACTTTTTCTAGTTCTTTATAATGAGACAACATCTTTGCCCCTGTTCTGGAGTCCACCTTCCCTGATCAAGAGATCAGAATCATGCAGGTACACAGACTCCTCACACCACCCCTTTCTCCCACGGTTCTTCTAATAATTATATAATTTATTAAAGAACCTGATGGGGGGAAAAAAAAAAAATAGTCTTCAATTGCAGAACACACTTTACAGTCTTAGCAATCACTGCTGATCTGTCTCCTCACCAGCCCTTCCCATAAACACATTCATTAGTGCAAAGTACCTGTGAATACAGTATCACCTTGGGCATACTGTCTGGGGACAAATGCAGTTAGAAGCACAAACACAGGCTGGTGGAGAATGGCCTGACAGCAGTCTTGAGGAGAAGGATGTGAGGGTGTCAGCTGATGAAAAACTCAACATGAGCCACCAATGTGCACTGCAGCCCAGAAGGCCAACTGCATCCCAGGCTCCATCAAAAGAAGTGTGACCAGCAGATCGAGGGAGGTGATTCTGCTGCTCTACTCTGCTCTCGTGAGACCCCAGCTTGAGCACTGTGTCCAGTTCTGGGGCCCCCCAACATAAGGACATCAAACTGCTGGAGCAGGTCCAGAGGAGGGCCATGAAGATGAGGGCTGGAGCACCTCTCCTGTGAGGCCAGGCTGTGAGAGTTGGGCTTGTTCAGCCTGCAGAAGAGAAGGGCCCAGGGAGACCTTAGAGTGGCCTTCCAATGCCTGAAAGTGGACCTACAAGAAATCTGGGGAGGGACTTTTCCCAAGGGTTTGTGGTGATAGGATGAGGGGTAATGGCTTTACGTTGGATGAGGGTAGACTTAAGACTAGATATGAGGAAGAAATTCTTTACAGTGAGGGTGGTGAGACACCAGAACAAGTTGCCCAGGGAACTGTGGATGCTCCATCCCTGGCAGTGGTCAAGGCCACATTGGACAGGGTCTTGAGCAACCTGGTCTAGTAGGAGGTGTTCCTACTCATGGCAAGGGGATTAGAACTAGATGATCTTTAAGGTCCCTTCCAACCCAACCATTCCATGATTCTATGAATTTTGATAGACTTAGTTAAGGCTTTTGGACTGGAAAGGAGAAAAGGGCTGGAAGGGACTTCCTGAAAGAGGACAAAACTTTCTACAGGAGCAAACCCTCCAAAACCACTTGTACCTGGAAGATCCCACTGAATCTTGTTCCAGAGCTGTGTCTTCATACAAACAAGACAGGAGACACATGGGCTCAGACCCACTCAAAAGGACAGCCCTTGTGCCTTTCATTGCATCGCAGAATTGAAACCAAGCAAGGGGTAGGCGCATCTAGGATGGGTCAGCACCAGAAAGGTAAGCCAGAGCACGGGTACGTGGAAGTTTCCTAACTACTCGGAGGAATACTTTATGATCTCTTGATTAGAGAACTATTGTCCCCTGCCATTGAATTCTCAGGAAGCTGGGCTCCCATCCCAGGACAGACAGGCTACCCATCCCAGGACAGACAGGCTACCCATCCCAGGATAGACAGGTTACCCATCCCAGGATAAACATGCTATCCATCCCAGGATAAACATGCTATCCATCCCAGGATAAGCATGCTATCCATCCCAGGATAAGCATGCTATCCATCCCAGGATAAGCATGCTATCCATCCCAGGACAAACGTGCTATCCATTCCAGGACAAACGTGCTATCCATTCCAGGACAAACGTGCTATCCATTCCAGGATAGACAGGCTACCCATCCCAGGACAGACAGGTCACCCATCCCAGGTTATACATGCTATCCATCCCAGGATAGACATGTTACCCATCCCAGGATATAAACGCCCTTCAACCTGTACCTGAGAAAACCACGTAAGGTCCAATGAGTCAGGTTTTTTTTCATCTGTTCAAATTAAGAAGGAAGTGTGAAATGCTGTTTTTTCTCCCTTGCAGGACTTTTGCACTAGAATGCAGACACCTGCAAGGTATTCTTCATTTATCCGTTGACACCACACAAAATTTTGAGCTGGTGTCTCACAGCAAATAGAAACTGCATCCTATTTACGCTCTACAAGCACAGGTCACCAAGCCCTGCACTTTGTCTTTAAAGCAAGCACTTCATTTATCCAGAACTATGATGTGTGCAGCAGTCTATGAGCCACACGCTGCCGCGTGCTGCTGTTTTCTCTGAGCTGGGATCGTTTTGATGAACAGATTACAAGTGAATAGGGGATTGCTGACATATCCAAACACTCCAACTCACATCTCATCCATAAGGGGAATCACAGAGCTGAAAGGGAACTCAGCAAGTCACTGCTCCCACCTCCTACATGGCAAAAAGCGTTTGCTTGCTTACATTTTATTGCATAGTTGAATATAATAAACAGGTTTTGCCTTTTTCCAGAATTGTCACCTGTCTCTAATATAATTTTTTAGAAAGGGAGGGAATGTGCCTCCCTAAGGGTGCCTGAGAATGCTCTGCAGAACGAGGATGGCAAGAGACCAGAGGATCAAGTGGAGAGAAAGCTTGACCGTGGCATGCAGTAAAATTTCATGTAAGCCCTGGAAATGAAAATGCATGATGGTTTTTATAAGAGATATAGAGGAGATCGCTTGGATTGCGTGCAGTCCAGAGCAACTGAAAGCTGCTAAATTAAAGCAGGACTGAAAGAAACACACAGAGCAGCTGGAAGTTTGTTTTTAAAATTCTCATTTAAAGGCTGTTTCACTCAGCAGATCTAAGCGTTCCTTCTTTAGAGGCTCACCTTTCTCAGTGCACTGTTCTGTCCTTCTACCAAAGTCATAATGACCATTAGTCTTCACTTAATATGCCCTTATAAAAAAAAAATAAAAGATCAAAGACAGAAGTGCAGGGGCTGACCAACCTACAGAGATGATAAAATACGGTAGGCTCTGCCTGTTTGTAGTGTACTCAACTCTCCTACCAGAGTTCCACTGCTATGTGGGCAACATACTTGCAGTGTTTAAAGTTAAGCTTTTCCTAGGATCAAGCTAAAATCTCTACTGCTTCCAGTTAGATTAAATACTTCTTGGTTTCACCTCAAAGAGAGGCAAAAGACAACTGTTCATTGCCCTTCTCTTGTGAGTACTTTATACACTGGAAGAGATGTCATTTATATCTAGAACAAGCTGTTAGTTTTCTTAAAGGTAACATTCAGCAACATTTACAGCTTACCATTCTTGGTAAAAATGATAAGAAGTCACCATGGGACTCTAAGATGAATCTGCATCTTCCTGCAGTGCTCACAGGAATGCCTACACCAGTGTTCTGTCTAGGTTTTCACTTTCATCAAATAAAGTAGAATAACTACAACTACCTCTCCCATCTAATACAATTAACTTCCAATTAGCACATTCCAGAATATTAACGACTGCATTTGCTGCACTGGCATCACCCTGGTGCCTTTCTTACATATTCCAATATGCCAAAGAGACTGTCACTCTGTGTCCCAAACCATTCTGACGCTGCCTGAGACTCCAGGTGATCATGTGTGTCCGAACAGAAACCGACATAGCTGACTGCCTCAGGCTCACACCTTCTCTGTGGCCTCAGGTAATTATTTTGGGCCAGTCATCATTCTGCAAAAGCAAAATGCAAAAGCAGAATGCTGCAGAGAGAACTAGAGGAACTAATGGCAAAGTCTGACAGTGTGGCTGGAGGCAACTTTTAGCAAGGAGACTTGTAACTAATGATTACTGCAGTGTCACTCATAGCTGACCACTTCTTACTGCTTACCAGCTCCAGTCTCAGTCAGACAGGATCTGCAGCTACCAGACAAGTTCACCTGCCCGGTTCTTACATCTACCATCTGTCCAGGCAATGCATGGAAACAGATCTCAGGCAACCTGTGTTCACTAGTATGGAAATCAGTTCCCTAAACACAGCTCACTTACCTGTCCGAGATGAAAGCAGGGGGTTCACCACCTGTGTATTTGCAATTCAGTCAGCTCCCTGCACCTCCAGTCCCTTCTTCCATGTTGCAACGACTTCTCCATGGGCTCAATTTAGAGAGCAGTTGGGGTAGCTGCGTGGAATAGCAGCCCCCACGAGAGATGGGTGAGTAAATTGGTCAGGAAGCTGTCACATGTTTAAGAATTGTTCACAACAGATCCTCCTTATTTTGAAGAATGCATTACTCATTTGATCTGGGTTTTTTAAACCAATGAGATATTTTTTTTTTAAAATATCAGCAACATAAAAACACATTCTTTATTGAGAAACAAAACATCTGAACCAAGTATTTGAACAAAATATTATCGACTTTCCGTGACAAACTAGATTCAGTAATCTGGAAGACTCTGCCTTCTCACCCTTTAGCACTTGATGCCCTACTCAAGTCCAGTCCAAACTTGCATTACTGCACTCAGAATTTAGCAATTGGAGCCTCCTCAGAGCAGGGACCACAGTGCTCCCAGTTTCACCACAGTCCATTCTCCCACCATCCCCACAGGCGGGATTGTGTGGAAGCAGGGGCTGTTACAGACCAAAAGATGATCTTTTTCAAGTCATAACCTTTCCAAATTCTCAGGTTAACAACAGAAACACCACACGGAGCTGGAGCCCCAATCTACAGAAAGCCTTGGCTCAGGATCCTGAGAGGCTGAGCAGCATCCCCTATCCAAATCCACTCATCTTGCTGTACCAGGGAAGGCATACAGAGCAAAGGGTTTTCACGTGCTATAGTTTTCTGCAGGAGAATTAACACAGAGTTGTTCACTCATCAGCTACTCACACATTGCACACTTTCCCGTAAGAAGCCTGAGCAAGGCGTCTGCACAGGCATGAGGAATCCATGGCAAAGCAAGGGCAGATGCCAGGATGCCAAGGAAAGGCCATCTTTCAGTGCAGCTTGCGTGTGTGCCAGTTTACTCCAACAGCACGGGCAGGGCTCACACCCTGGAAGCCTACTTGTAAATCAGTTCCAAGAGCAAGGCTGCCTCTTGACCAGGATGTTCTCAGTGTGCTACTCCAGACAGGTGAATATGACTCAAGGGGCAGCAGTTTCACCTCCTGAAGCCTCTTATTTCCACTGTAAATAAAATCCAGAGATAAAAGGCTCATAGTTATAGCTTGATTTATGAGACTTGATTTATACTCAGGGGAGTAGAAAAATCAAAATGCAGGTGCTGTGCAAACTGCTTAAAAGGGAAAGGTAAATCAAGGCATAAATTTGAGGTGCTAGTTGTAGAGCAGATTTGGACACATTCCCCTTTTTAACTGAAAAATGTTCATGTCAAAAGTTAAGCAGATCATCATTAAAATCAGAATTTCAATCTAGCCTCCCAGCCACCACTCAATATAATAACAAAGATAGGCAAGAAACACTATAATGCACTTTGACTCCTCATTATCATAATGCAGAGGATTTAAAAGCTAATTTGTCTCAACGCACTACAAAAGTAAGACCCCAGTAACACCACAGCAGGGAAAGCTGTGACATGTAGCAGCTGTCTGATCTGTCTCAAAGAGAACAGGGAATAAAGCTATAGTATCTAAGACACTATACTTAAGGTAAGTTTACTGTGGACTCGGTCCTACTCCTACTGCACGAAGTAGATGGAAGAGGAGTTCTGTGTGGATTAGTCACAAGGGATGAGCAAATGATGATCGAGTTCATCGTATGGTCTCCATAGTCTGTAACTTGCTAATGACTAGCACTAGTAGCAAGGCACAGAGAACTGAATATGAAGGACTGGACTCAAAGAGCTCTCACTGGTGTGTTTCTGTTGCTAATCCATTTACGTGCACGTGCTTTGTGCTGGGCTGTGCCTACACAGATGAGCCAGCCTGCTACAGGAGCTCTGACTATCAGAGAGCCTGCAAGCAGACCCATCTCCACATAGGCCATCTCATTCCAATGCTGGGATCTAAAAGGAGACAAGTTAGTATTTTGAATGCTTGGTCAAGTCAGCAGATAATGAAACCAAGAGTCCAGTTCATTGTATAGCCTTTACACCACTGAATAACATCTAGGTTTTAGCTAAGTAAAATTGAACGGAGGGTACTGCACATACAGAAACTCACTGCCCAATACCATTGCCAAGCAGAAGAGAAACTGATGTGGAAGAAGCAGAACTGTAATCACAAGAAATCCTGCACAAGGTTTCCTTAGGCATTACCACAGGGTAATAAGGTGATAACTGCAGCTGACAGAGACCTCCACAACAGAAACTTGCCTCTGTCCACCCAACACCAGCAGTCTCAGGTCGCTGCTATTGACAGAACATAACCACACGGAAGAATTAAGACATTTCAACACTGCTTCATCATAATGTGCTTGACTTATTTAGTTCAAAGCAGATGCAGAATACCAATCGCTATTTTATCCATAAGGCCTCTAACAGAAGGGGTTTTATTATTGCTCATTAATACATATGGCTGTCTCCCAGCTAGAAGTGTAGCACACAGCACGCTGAATTTGTATCCAACCTATTTCATCCCTGATTAGAATGCTTTCTTCAAGCTCATAAGCTTCCAGAAGTGTGATAACTGAAAGAACCAGCATTTTCCAGCTCTCATAGAGAAGTGATGCTGAGATGTGTAGGTGAGAAACCCAGCGAGGCGGATGGGGGTGAGGTGGCAGAAACACCCTACCTGTTGGAATGCAATCTTAAACATCAACAAGCCCTCAAGAAGAGTCACTTACAACCCATCAGTCCTGATCACTGAATGCTCCTAAGTTACATGGCAGACAGCACATTTGACTATTCAGTAGCTACTTGACCAACATGCTCTAGTGGTAGGTGTCCCTGCCCAAGGAAGGTGGCTGGAACTGGATGATCTTTAAGGTCCCTTCTGACCCTGACAATTCTATGATCCAGTTCTATGATTCTAAAATTATTCCCTGAATCTCCTCGCCAGGAGAAGAAAGATGTCACTAAGTCATAGTACACTACATTTAGTACACCGCATTTTAGTCTGGAAAATACATTTGGTCCCTTAAAAATGAAGCCTCCCTGCCCAAGTTTTGACAGGCTCTGAAAAATTCTGTCAGCCACTTAGCTGGGTAAATAAATAAATAAATAAATTGCACACATTGCAATAACAGATCATTAAAATTATGTGCTGAAAAAACTTACATGGCTATTGAAAATACATGATTAGATTTGAGTAACTCCATGCCTGAAGCATGGAGCAGTCTGCATTCCCAAAGGGCATGTGCATATCATGTCAAAAAACAGAGGTAGAGACGAGAATGAAGAAACAAAACAAGCCTGTCATTCCCATGCCTGGTGTCGAAGTGTCCAACATTCAATCTCAAGAACTGAGCAAGAGCCAAAGATGTGTCTTTCCTTCCAGTCCAACCCCCTTCAAAATCCTCGGAACCAAGCTCATCCTCTGGGTGATGCTGGGAATTGCCACTGAACTTCTGTGCAGCCTTGGGCCAATTGCTTTCCTGGCCCTTATTCTCCTTGCCTGAAGAAATAAGCTATTTTCCACTGTGCAAGTGTTGTCTTGTCATTCGTTGCACAAATAGCGCCTACCCCAGCGGAGCCTTTAGCTGCTGCCCTACTCTTAAGAGGACAATAGTAATCTGATGGTTCATTTTCCATGGAGCCAGACTCCTGAGCAACAGCTCACAAAAATTTCCACCCATACACAGCAAGTAACGATCGCCCCCAGTCAGTGAACTTGATTAACTATTTAATTTGGCTTGCAGACCCAAGTAGCTCCATCTCATGCTGAGCTGTGAGGTCTAGTGTAATGCCTTGACTTTCCTATGGAGCTCACTCAGAAGTATTTTTCAAGCTTAAAACAACCAAAGTTTCAGAAGCATGAACACAAAGCAGAAGCAGAAGCCTCTATCTGCATCTATGACCAACTGCAAACTGTGTTTCTCGGAGGCGTGGATTGTCACACATCCAGGTAGAGGCCAATAGCGTCTTTCAGCTCTTCACAACGTGAATGTCCTGCTGTAGATGCTACAAACGGCAACCTCTGCACAGCAGACATTTCATTTTGCCAGCCTGTCTCACTCCCTCAATGTCCCTGGAGCTCCCAGTACCTCACAGCTTTCCCCGTGGCTGAAATGCACTCCGTGCCAGGGTCTCTACAAGCCTACCAGGCAGCTGAGCACCAAGGGGGAAAGTTAATCTGAACATACTGAATTTATTAGAGCCAGTCTGAGTACCATCTGAATCAGTTCCTTTCTCTCAGACTGATCACCAGCACACCCAGGTATCCATCAGCGATCAGAATTCGTACTTCTGTCATGAAAGGCTAGTGATGAAGGGGATCTGAACACATTCTTCCTGCAGTTACACCATGGATGCTCTTTCCAACAGGAGCCAAGGGTGCTATGTTTTGGCTGCTGCCTGGAGCACTGAGCCCTTACTCCCATTTCAGAGGAAGGTGAAGGATACACCTGTCTTGTGTTGAAGCCTTTGGGTATGGGTATCCTACCAGCAACAACCGCTGCAAGAGCTCAGCATATGAAGGACTGGAAAGTGAATGATGTCAGTTTTAGTCCCACAGTCCTCCTGTGGTCACTTCACAAGTTAAAAACACGAAACAAATACCAACACACCCAGGAATGCCTTAAGACCACCTGTGAGCTTGTCTCCCCTTTGACAGACTTGAACCTCCTCAAAAAGAAACAAACCATCCAACCAACCTGCACTTCTGCCTATCCAAGGTATGCACCTCAGCTTGTATTAGATATATCTCCCAAGTCTTTTCCTTTCAAATAATTGTTTCTTTGTCTTCATTTTTTAGTTCTTTTTTTTTCAGTTCATTTTTAGCTACTCTCTTCATAAAAGCCAAAGGTGTTCATAAGGGCTGTCTGATTCCCAGGCTGACTGGTCAGAAGATCACAACTGAGTCATTCTCCATTTTCATTTCAACACAGGCATTTAAAAATCTATCCTTAGGAATCTCCCGTATCAAACCCATCAATAAACCCATGCTCATCAGAGACACTGTGAAGTGCTGGGGCGAGATCTTTGTGTCATTACCATTAAAAGCTGCAAGCTCTGGGAGTTAAAAACAATGACATGGGTTATTAGCCATTCTGCATCACCACATAAACCCAGCCTCTTTAAATGGATCTGTTTTGCCAAATACTTAGGAGGCCGGGGCTCTTTTTAACTTCAAGAGCATCAGTCACTATCAAAGATAAGGTAACAGTACAGGCAGGCAGTGGATAAGCCGAGGAAGGCAAGCAGAGAGCTCCCCAGGCCCCGCATCACCACAGCATTAGGTTCCCTGCCTCTACTTTGGCACTGGATTGGAACAAGAGTTCTCCAGCAGCCCTGCACAGAGAGCTCGGGCAGCACAATGCCCAGGTACATGGGTGGGCACATGCAGTGCCAGATACAAATCTACGGCTCAGATGAGCTGGGCTGGTGTGCTAAAGTGCCAAAGCCAGCTCCACGTGTGGCTTGTCATAACACTCATTTTCAACACAGCAATTCGTTTTCTCTTAAAGATACGCTGCTGGTTTCCATCTGCATCTGAAATGCAAATGGATGTGCTTTGTATTCACTGTCAAATTGCTTCATAAAAACCAAGTTGTCAGCTAAGAATTCAAAAAGAGTTAAGTGTAGAGTCCTACAACTGTGGAGGAACATCATGCACCAGCACAGGTGAGGGGTAGACCCACTGGAAAGCTGCTCCATGGAGAGGGACCTCGAGGCCCTGGTGGACAACAGGTTCTCCATGGGACAGCAATGGGCCCTTGTGGCCAGGAAGGCCAATGGTCTCCTGGGGGCATAAAGAAGAGTGTGGCCAACAGGTCAAGGGAGGTTCTCCTCCCCCTCTACTCTACACTGGTGAGACCACATCTGGAATATTGTGTCCAGTTCTGGGCTCCCCAGTTCAAGAGGAACAGGGAAATACTGGAGAGAGTCAAACAGAGGCTACAAGGATGCTGAAGGGACTGGAACATCTCTGTGGTGAGGAAAGGCTGAGAGCCCTGGGGCTGTTTA
>JANHFX010002130.1:34789-66298 GCA_027560015.1 Chloroceryle amazona
AACTGCCTGGGTTCCAGTTTGTGCCCATTGCCCCTCGTCCTGTCCCAGGGCACCACTGACAAGAGCCTGGCCCCTTCCACCTGGCCCCCACCCTGCAGATATTTGGAAACATTCATCAGCTCCCCTCTCAGGCTTCTCTTCTCCAAGACTCTCAGCCTTTCCTCTGAAGAGAGATGTTAAAAAGGCTTTAGCAATTTACTAGCATGAGAAATGCAGCACTTAAGTCAAGGGTGCTTTTTTATAGCCTACCTGATTTTAAAAAAGAATAGACACCAGAAAGTTCTGTTCCTTTGTTCACAGGATCTTCGACCAATCTCCCACCTGCACGTTAAATTGATAGAGCCCTCCTTTCAACATGCCACCAAAATGAGGTTGTGGGAATTCAAGATGAGCTTTCAGCTGAGAATCCTCTGGGACTCTGGTTCACAGTTCTATGCTCAGCTTGCAAACATACTCTGGAAATATAAGACCCTAAATAACAGATGATATGGCAAAGCAAGTGGATGCCACATGGTGAGATACAAAACCGTCAAGGAAAGAAGACATTTTGTAAAAAGTAAATAAAAACGTAATACCAAAAATTGACTGTGTTTATTTCATACCCCCATCGGATTTGGTTGCGTTCCCAAATGTTGCTATACCAATAAATCCTCCTTCCCCAGGAAGTTACAGCAACACAAAGGATAGAGGAAATGACACATAAACAATCTATGTGTTGACAAGAATGCAGTTTTGTAATATGTTGTTATTTATGGCCAACACTTAAGCAGATGGAAGATGCATCCAAATGAGAGTTTCATTTAGAACATGCAGGCTAGGAGGAAGTCCTTACAGAAAAGGAACACTATGGGAAAATGCAAGGCACTAGAACTAGAATTGTGTTACAATGCTTGTTTAAAATTAAAATAAATTTTTTTCTTTTTTTTCTTATTAAAAAAAAACACCAAAACCTGATACCACACTGGAGATGAGGTAAAGATGCAAGACAGAGAGGATCTCTCAAACAGGCAGTGAAAAGAGGAGTATGGAGTGAAGCCTTCTCCAGGAGTCTACCCACCCTATCGGCCCTCTCGCTTCCTGGTGCAAGTGGCAGATCCTGTGCCACAAGCTGCTGAAGCCTGTCATTTTGCTGCTCCTTCCCCCAGTACAGGTGACATCCCTCCCTCTGATGGCTGCAGGCTCTGAACCACAGTCAGGATGGCAAAAGCAGGTGGAGAACTTGGCTCTCACCCCCTCTGTGTACCGACTAGACCTGCATTCCTTAGCCCCCTGCATTTATTCGACATCCAGGGAGCTGCCTCCCCCCAGTGCTGCTCAGAGCACCTGGCCATAGAGCGGGGGAATGAATGGCTTGGTCCAACAGGCCAGGGTGCAGATCCCACCCCTAACTCTGAGCACCACGGCACGCAGCCCACAACCAATGCAACTCATTTTAACCGCATTGCTTTCCATCATCTTTGCTCATGCATGAAAGGGGAAAATAAA
Source organism: Chloroceryle amazona (assembly GCA_027560015.1). NCBI lineage: Eukaryota > Metazoa > Chordata > Aves > Coraciiformes > Cerylidae > Chloroceryle > Chloroceryle amazona. Next base: position 36,275 of record JANHFX010002130.1, read on the forward strand.
TTAGCAAAGCAAAAATATTTATGCCTCCTCCTCCTCTCCCTTGCCATTATTTCATTTGATTCTAAATCAGTGTAGACATCCTCCTGGCATCAGGGCCCTGAAGCACTGACAGCCTTAGGGAGCTTTTAATATCTGAGAGTTCAACTCTCTGTTTTCCTCTCAATTGGCAAGACCCCTCAGTCGTACCACGGGACATCAGTGGGAGCAAAGCAGTTTTAGAATAGCAGGTTTTTTTCTAATAACTGATTTCCCAATCAAAGCTGAATTTTAACAGTTGCCCACCCACTAATGAGGCACCCACACACAACGCTGGGATAATAACCTTCTCACCCCCCTCCCACACTCACTGGCAACCCAGCTCCCCATGTGACATGGTTGTGCTCACCAAGGGTTAGGTTTGTAGCTTGGTTTCCAAACAAGCAGGTGCTTTTCTATCTCCCTCTGCGAACTCTGAGCTCATTAGCCCATTTTGGCTGCATTTGGCAGGAAGGAAGAGCCCTCAAAGACTTTTTTTTTTTCTTCCCAGGAATCAGCAGCAAAGCAACCAAAGAGGCCACTTAAGACCCTGGCTGGGGGAAAGTGCTCCCCCTGACCAGGCCTCTGCAAACCTTCACGGCAGATGCACCTCAAGACACCAACTCATAGGCAACTGAGGCTCATTAGTTCCACATCTCCCTCAGCTCCCTGACGCTAACTCCAAACTCAGCTTGCAATGTTTGGTAATATTCTCTCTGCCTGACAAAGTACTTAATGTGCAACGTGGCAGGCAATGGACGGGGAACCAAGAGCACCATACTGGCAGCATTACCTCAAACACACAAGTTATAATAACCGAGCTAACTGAACAAGTTACAACGTTATGTTAACAGCTACGAGTGGAAACTAGAGGGGTCACACTTAGATAATCTGGGTTTGACACATTTGTTTTGGCAGTGACGACACCGAGAAGCACCCACAAGGTGATTTACAGCAACACAGCCGTACTGATTTAAACTTGGCTTCCTTTACCTCCTCTGAAGTGCAGCACAACTTGCATGACCATAAAACAGCAACACAGCCACAGTCATACTGCTGTTGTCAGAGAAACCTTTGACACAGTCACCTCCTAAGGAGGCAGAGCAGGGTACAGCATCAGCTACTGTTTGTGAAGTCAGCATAGAATATATAAAGAAGCAAGATGATGCTGTTGGGATTTTTTTTCAGGAGTCCCTTTTCTCTGTGGAGATGATTTTTAAAAGCCTTGATTTGCTAATTATAAAGGTTAACCTAATTTTACATCCACTAAATTGAATACGGATTAGATACTGTAAAGTACCTTTTCTACACATCTTGACAGCAATGACTGCCGTGGCTTCTGCAGGGGGATAAAAACACCACCAAAAACCCAAACACAACCATCCTCCCGCAAAAAGAACACCACGGTTTTCCTGCAAGAGCTACAGAGCTCCTGCCAGCAGAAGGCTGGGCCAACCCCATCCAGCTGCTGTCCCTCCACACACGGACGGCTCCTCACCTCCCTCTGCGCAGAGGCCTCCGCGGGAATCACGGCACCGGCGCCAGAAGCGGGATCAAGTGCGGCGAGGACGGATCGCAGGAAGGCGCTTGCTCTGCTTCCTGCCCTTGCTTCCTGCCCTTGCCTCTGTCCCTACCCTGCTCCTGCCCCTGCTTCTTACCCCTGCCCCCTACCCTATGCTGTCCCTGCCCTGCTCCTGCGCCTTGCCCCTGTCCTCACCCTGCCCCTGCTCTTTGCTCCTGTCCGTACCCCGAAAGGAGGAGGGGGCCCGGCCAGGAGCTGCCCCAAGGCCCAGAAGCTTCCAGAAGCCACAGGAGGCAGCGAGCTGCGCATGCCCCGACCAAACCAGACTGAACACATTAGTGCGGGGACGCCTCACGGGCTTCCGCCGCCAGTGTGCTCTGCACACGGCTCCGCGCCCTCAGTCCTGCCGCCTTCAGGACGCGTCCCGGGAGCAATTCCCCTGAGGCATCAAGAGGTGAACAGAGCGAAAACAACAACAGGAGGCTCCGAAGTCATTCAACCTTCCCGCAGCTCAGGAAGACTAAAGGGAAATTCTGAACACCCGCTGCCCTGGGCTCGCTGCTGAACCCAAAGCAGCAGGTTCGCAGCCCTTTGGTTGAACCTTCCAGGCCTGCAACAGCTGCAGGGTGGGCGAAGCAGCACAAGGGGAAAGTTGGGCCTTGTCTTGCAGCAGAGGGGATGTAAAAAGTAAAGTGAAATAATAAATAAATAAAGAGTCCTGCCCACCCAATAGCCTGCCCTTCAAATTAAACACAGGAAATACCTAGTGTGAAGCTGGCAAAAAACCACCTTATTCGGAGGTAAACAGAGAATTTAAAAGCTATTTTCACCTCAAAGCTTTCGAAACATGCCCTGCCTCCCAGGGCAGTTCCTTTTCACAATGTAAGCCTCAGAACACTCTCCAAATGTTTAGCAAAGCTTTTCAGATGCAAAAAAAATACAAAAAAAAAACGAGGAGAGGAGATGAGGAGAGCAAATATGCCCAGCCAGCCAGGTTCCTTCTCGAAGCAGGCTGGGTTGCTTCCTTCCCATCCCCGTGTCACTCCTGCTGTCCCCATCTTCTACATTTCAAATACACGTGGCAATCCTCTGAGGCCGAGGCTGAAGGCCAGGATGTAGCAAAAGCAAGCTGGTGTAAATCCAGCGGTGTCACAGAGCCATACTGATTTAAACTTGGCTTCCGTTACCTCCTCTGAAGTGCAGCACAACTTGCATGACCATAAAACAATAAATAATGATACTAAAAGTGCTTTGCATGCTTTTAAACTTGAATAATTGCTTTCTGACTCTCTCCATTCCCCTCAGAGTCTCAGGAGGACACAGCTACTCCCACTACTTGCTTTGCTAACCCAAAGAAAACCAAGCCCTTCAAGCAATACCTGCCCAGAGATGCTAGGACTGTAGGTGCCCATCAAAGCAGGGGCATCTCAGCAGCAGATGCCAACATCCCTGCGCTGCCTTGAGGGACAGGGCAAGGAGGCAATAGCAAGGCAGGCTTGGGCACTGTAGCCTGGTATGAATTTGTGAGGAAAACTAGGAAGGCTTTAAATCTCCACCTTCTCCTCCACCTAAATCTCCACCTCAGCGTTGCAAGCTCACACTCTCCCAGAGCAGAAGCAGTTTGTTGTCTCAGACACCAGTAAGTGCCTTGCTGTCTAGTCACATAGGGGCAGCCACCTTATTCACCCAAAAATATACCCAGTTCATGGAAAGCTTTTGTATCCTGGCTGATAAGTGTCCTTGCTGGTGGGTCTGCACTGGCTACCTTACCCATGTCAATGCTGGTCCTGCTGTGATCTCACACCTATTCTCTTACAAAGAGCCAAACCAAAACTGCCTAAAGGATCCAGTCGTAGAAATTGTTGGGCACTGTTACACACCAAGGGCTTCACTACATGCTGTCATTGATTTATAGATGGTGAGAGAGGAGTCTGCTGGTTCACTGATCTTCACGTGTTTGCTCAAGACCATCCAGGGTGAGGAGGAGAGAAGGTGGTATATGCAGCTCTAGAGGTCCAGGTTCAGCCTAGGCCTATTCCCCTTTTTCTTCTGAATAAGCCTGTGCTTCTTGGCCTGATCTCCCCCATAAAACTGTACATGGATGTAATGAAGGAAAGAAGTCAGTAAAGAGTCCTGGGAAGCAGAAGAGAAAGCAAGTTGAAGGGCTAGAGATTCACACAGATAAACAGTGCATAGTAAAAAGGAGACTGGTAAAAAATGGTGCACAGAGGGGAAAAAATGGGAAAGTAATTGTAATAGGCACCTGAAAGTTTTGTTCATAAAGGTCAGTGAAGCTAAACTGTGTCACGACAATAACTGCAAGGATTCTGTTTTGCAGCTTTTTTTTTGCAGCTTGTAGGGCTAGGAGCGGCTTGAAAGAAGTTTGTGCAACAAGTAAGAAATTAACCAAAAATAGAGCTTCACCTGCAGAACAGAGAACATGCAGGTGTCCCCTGATAACAATTTAAGATCATGAGAAATGGGCCAACAATTCGTGCTAATAGAAGGTTTGAAGAGTAAACTTTGGATGATCAAAAGAATCAAAAATAACACCATTGATATCTTTCAGGGTTGTTATAACATTACTGCCTTAGGGGGAGGAATCAGGCATGGACAGTCCTGAGAAGAAGCAGGGAAGGGGGTTAGAGGTCTGCCAAGCACCTACAGAGCATGCGCAAGGAACCAGGGTCAAAAGTTTAACTGTGAGGAAGACGTCTTACTTCATCCTCAAGACCCCTGACGACCACCACCAAAAATTACTGCCCCTGCTCAAAGGGGAGGAGACCTCATCTGCATGCGAAGCAGGGATAGTTGATGAATATGTATAGGCGCATTACCAATCTATTGAATATTAAATGTATAACCCTATAAAAAGCTGTATGAGATTGCCCGACGCATGCACGCTTTATGGCGGGGCGACCTCCCCGTGCGTCCAGCGCTGTTCTGCTTGCTGCCTGCCTACTTAAATAAATTAGTTCGATCTAATTGGCTGTGGTCATTTACCAAGTTCCCCGATAACAGTAATGTACAGAGTTATGCTGAAATGGAGCAGGGAGATACAAGGTGGGCTGTCTAAAGCTCTGCACACCAGTCTGGCTCTTCTATCTCTTACTGACACCAGCACTTAGGCCGGTGGTAAATAGCTTGGGAGCTCCCAACAGGGAATGTGCAACAGAGATTAAACTGAGAGTGCAGAACGGGAGGAAGGGTGGCTGGAGAAGAGGTGAGGAAGAAGAGGATCCTGCTGCATTAGCAGGACTGTGCCCCTGTGTGAGTACACCTGCTCTGTCATGTGCTGTTAACTTACTTCTCTGTCTTCCAGAATGGGAAAGCCCATAGCCATGGAACCATGACAACAGCACACAACTACAATGACCCACACAGTAAAATATGCACCTTAAGAGACCAGTGAAGGCAAAGAATCCCCTACAGGGTTTACTGCATGAATCCCTTCAGTCACTGGATCACCAGTCTGAAGTCAACCACCACTCAATGTTTGGAAAAACTTCAGAGGTTGATTCACACTTGCTGGGAATATCTAACCATTTTTGGTGTGTCTAAAACAAACAAGTAAACAGCTAAAAACCACGCAGTCATACTAAGCTGTTGGTTCTCTCTAAACTTGGAAAACTATTGACTTTTTTATTCTTGTCATGGTAGCTTCAGACTGGTACAAGCCTTCACATCTGAAATTACTGCATTTATCCATCATCTGTCACCAGAAAAACAGTGACAAAAAAAAAAAAATCACTAATTCCACTCAGCTTTGTTTTGAATAGTGGTGGAAAAACAAAAAGCACCTTTCCCAAGGTGGGAAACACCACAGTAACTGAGACAATGCAGTTTTCCCTCAGGCTACAGAAGGACATCTGTGAAGTCTCAACACAGCCTGGCAAGCCTGGCTTCAAGGGCCCAAAATGACTTCCTGATTGCTCAAGTCTACCAGAAACTGAAAGCACAGCTCTGCATTAGAGAGAGGTATAGGAGCCAGTCAAACACACCTCCGAGAGGATTTAAGGGGTCCCAAGAGAGCTGGTTGATATCCAAACACCACTTCCTCCCAGCTCAAGATCGGTGCATCCCTTTGAGTAAGAAACCAAGCAAAGGAGACAGGAGACCTGCATGGATGAACAAGTAGCTGCTGCAAAAACTCAAAGGGAAAAAAGGAAGTTTACAGAATGTGGAAAAAGAGACTGGTCACTTGGGAGGAATATAGGAACCCTGCCCAGCATGCAGGGATGCCATCAGGAAGGCCCTCTTGGTATTAAATCTGGCAAATAATGTGAAAAAGAAGAAGAAAGGCTTCTTCAAGTACATCAATAGCAAAAGGAAGACTGGGGAAAATATAGGCCTGCTGATGAATAAGGCAGGTGCACTGGTGACAGGACACAGAGAAGGTGTAGCTACTGAATGCCTTCTTTGCTTCAGTCTTTATAGCTAAGATTGGTCCCCAGGAGTCCCAGTCCCTGGGGTAAGAGAGAAAATCTGGAGGCCACTGGTCAGTGAGGGTCAGGTTAGATATCATTTAGACAGTTCAAGAGAGACAGGAATTCAGGAGACAGGAATAAAAGGACCACTGGTTCCTGTGCAATTTGCTGTAGGTGAACCTGCTTTAGCAGTGAGGTTGGACTCGATGTCATCTGCAGAGGTCCCTTCCAACCCCTACCATTCTGTGATTCTATGATTTCTTCTAAGACCTTTCGTGGGAACAGCTTTGCTACTCCTTCTGTAATGAGTTACTGTTACTAACCTTTTGTTTATCTGTTTACTGCGTTAGCATCTAGAAGCTCTGAGCAAGATCAGGGGCCCGGGACAACTTTGAACAGCACTCTGAGACAGAGTCCCTGCTGCATATGTCTCTGGCTGAAAGCCTGGCCCATTGCAGTGGGCCCAGGATAGAAACCTGACCCAAGCAGAGAGCAGAAAGCCACACAGCATTTTAAGCCTCTAAGGGAGCTTGGCATAGAGTGCAGGACTCCAGATTTGCACCCTGCTGCATCACGTGGCAAACCACCTTCCTCCACGAGACATCACCTGTACAGCAGTAGTGACCTCTGTGATAGCAGCTTTGCTAGAAGGGCAGCACTGGGCAATCCAGGTAATTCTCACGTGCCCAAAGACACACAGTCAGGTAGCAAATACCACCTGCCCCCCACAGCCTTTCACAGCACAAATGCTTCCCAGCAGGGCAGCTCCAGTGTCACCACACATCTTGTCACGGAGCCACCACAGGGCTTTCTATTATAGTATCTCTGTACAGTAAGAGTTACCATGGCTTCCAGGATCCTATATTGTTGCTTTTAAATATCACCACGTCAAGAAAGTCTACAAGGAGTTGCTGTGTTTCTCAAGGGATTGGAAGTCCATGCTTTTTGGCTCTGTGTCTTTTTTCCTGCCACTGGTACACCGTGAAACGCAAACAAGAAATGGCACCGTGAACAAAACTGTGCTTTTCATTTTTCAAGTCACTGTGATTATTTCTTTTGCCTTGTCATCCTTCCAGATAAACAAAGTGACATCCTTTTCTGTAAAGTACAGCTAGCACATAGTGATCATTTTTGACTGCACGGAGGGCAGATTGGTGTTACTATGACAATGCAGTGAAAAAAATGAAAGGATAACTTCCAAGTCCATATAGGGCTTCCTCATTCATCCCCACATCACATTTGAGGCACAAGCTTACTCAAAAAGATCACTTCTCTTAAAGGAAGAGAGAGGCTGAAGGGATGTGTGGGACATTACTTGCAAGACCAGGAGATTAGAGCATAGGAGCTCAGGGAGGGATTTTCAAAACAGCTCAGCTTTGGTGTAACTCTGCTTTTAACGCAGCACTGATAAGACTCCCATTGTCTACCAAATGGGAAGGGCTACTGCTTCACTTGGTGAAAGAGGATCAGCAGCATGGGATTTAAAAATGCCCAGCAGTTTTGAAGTCCTTTGGTACCAGGAGAACATATTTTACCACTTCTTACACAGCCAGCAGGTTGGAGAATGAGGATTTGGAAGGGCTGCCTTGTTTTAATCATGAAAGCTCAGAGAGTCACTGAACACCCTGTTTTAAGAAGACAGGACACTAAGCTGACCTTCAAGTACGGAGACATCATAAAATCCTGAGAGCCAGTGCCCCTAATAGGGATCTGTGGCAATTCATAGCAGCTTGTCCTCTTTTTTTCTCAGCCTTCCCTAGGCTAATACCCATTGAAGTGCTACAGAAAATTAACACCTCTGCATGGGAACAGGTTGTAACATTCTGTTTTGTCCTTTACCATCTCCTTGGGAAGAAACAGACTAAATGAAGAGCTTAGAAACAAATGCCCCTATCCTTTGTGTTCTTCCAGCCCAGCAACTTCTTGGGCTGAACCAACTCTACCCATTGCTGAGTCTCCTGAAAAAATATGAAGCAAAACTGAGAAAGAACAGCAGAGAACTGTGAGCAGCAAGTGATTTTATATTGTAGCCAACTGCAGGGATGGTGAAAGTCTTCTAAAGGCAGTGTGGTAAAGAGAAGATCAAATAGAAACTGGTAGGAACAGACTTCTACTATTCCCAGCTCTGCATCCTACTACACAAAGATGGGAAACCTTGATCAGTATAAAAAGATGTAATAACTGGAGGAGCTTCTGCTTCTGGAAAAGCTTCAAGTCACTGATTAGGGAAAAAAATAATGTAAGAAGCCTGGGTTTTTTGAGATACTAATTAATCTAGCCATTTCTGTTGAAGATCAAAGACAAAATTCTGGTCCAGAAAGGCTGGTGGTCAAGAAAGGCCACCAAAACAGAGGAACTATAAGACAGATGAAATTCTTTTAAGCCACAAACTCGGAGAGTGTGGTGGAGAGAGTCCAAACTATAACACCAGTTTGCACCTGGCAAACAGGCCCAGTGGTACCTTCTGCCTTTGCTTTCTGGATGGCAAGCACACATGAAGGAGAAACACGGGAAGAAGAGAGAAACACGGATTGCAAAGGCGCTCCAAAGGCTCTGCCAGAAGCTCATGTTTCCCTTCTGAACTCAAAAGTGCTGGAGAGCCTGCGTCTGCTGGTATGGCACCGATGTTGGAGATCGGTTCACAGTTACAATTAGGCAAGTTGTGGCAGGTGCACGTGACTCTCTGGAGCTTCACTTACGCCTTCCTGCTTCACAGCGGATGAACACAGGCACACAGTAACCCCACACCTGCAAGCAGCCCTAGCAGATGTAATGGAGCTTCCTTACAGGCACCCAGGTCCACCCAAACCAACAAAACTGAACAGAACTGAATGGCCTGAACAGACAGCTCTGGATAACACACTCTGCAGCCTCAAAAACACAGAGGCCATCACACAGGGTGGTTGATAAGCTTGGGTCAAATGATGGCCACGTGCTGTTGTTGCCACTAAAGTTAATTCTGGGTACATCAGATTCCTGAAACAAGGGTTTGCTTTCTTCTCTCCGCTGTTTTCCCTGTGCCATTTCCAACTGCCTGATCAGCCCTTCCAGTTTTTTTTTTATTTGTTTGCTTAAAATAAAACGAGCCTAAGGCTGTGCTTGGTTTCTGCATATTTTATTTGATCACACTGTACTTCAAGTATTACATCCCTTCAACGACATCAGGCCTCGGCAGCTCTGCTGGAGCTCTAGCACACAGAGAGGACAGATTCACTACCTCATGTATTTTCAAAGGAATTTTTCCTCTCCTTTCACTGTGAATTATACAGGAAGCTTAAGCAGAACCTTCATATATTCTACAGAGACCTTTAATTATAAGTTTCTGGGATGTATCCAGCTACTATATTTTGTCATCCAAAGACAAAGTAGGAGACTGTGGTGCCCCTTTGCCCTCCCACTGATACAATCTCACTTTGAGTACTTAACATTATATGCCTGCCCTTAAAGGAATGTTCCATCCTTCACCAAGAGGTGTGTGCATTCCCAGTCTCATCTACAAGCCTCTCAACCTCACCTCAAACAGCCCTGTTTATCACTGAATTAGTTAGGCATCCTACACATGTGATACGGGATCTTTTTATCTTGTCCCCAGTGGAAAGGAAGTTTACAGTACCTCATGTTGCATGGAGTTAGAGACCAAATTTGCCTTTAATCCATTTCCATGTGAAATCAAGACCATTCCAGAACGAGGTGACTGTGAACTTTGCCAAGGCTAAATTCCGGTCCTGCCTTGCAGGGCACATCACAGAATGGTAGGGGTTGGAGGGGACCTCTGGAGATCATCGAGTCCAACCCCTGATTTAGTGGAGCGCTACAAAATATACTGAAAACATATTACAAATTTAAGTTAAACTTTGCAAAATATAGCAATTGGAATACACAGTTCAATCACAATGCCAACGTGATTCCCACTACTGATCTCTGTAGTGTGCTGACCATCCTGACACCAGGCATCTCCAATTGCTAGGAAGGAATGTGTGGGCTGAAATCAGCTCAAACCTATTGTTCTCTTCAAAATTATTTTGCTAGTTGTGTAGGATTTTTTTAGTCTATGTTGGGCTAAGCCACAGATTCACTCCCTGCATGCTGTGGTCTGACTCAGGAAGAGTTACACTCTTTTAATGAGCTCAGGAAGAACCATTTACACCACCAATTGATTCACTCAACTGTTGATAACTGTTTAACTTTAAAAAAAAAAGGCCATCCTCCGGTCCCCTTTGTGTTGAGATGAAGTCAGCTTTCCTTGCAACAGCTGTGGTGACTCACACCCTGCATTGTTCCCCAGCTTCATGGGCACAGTGCCCTTGCCCAGCTCGCTGAGCCTTCTTCATTGTAAGGCTTTACTGGTTAGTCACAATCGCGTATTGCCATCTCATTGTTAAGGCTTTGTCCCAGAAGAAAATGAGTATTTGTCCCTGTCATGATCTTCAGGGCTTTCCCAGTGTGATGTGCTGGACAAGGTGGGATTCTGATATGGAGGGAGATCAGGAACACTTTCCTCCACTTCAGGCAGTATGGGTAGTTCAGGTAGCACTTACAGACTGAATTGTCACAATAATGGATCACAAAAAACATGTTCTGGATGAAATTAATCTCAAGCTATAGGTGCATTTATCCTCCTCTTTCAGCCCAACAGCCCTTACCTCTCTCTCTGTAGAACAGACAGAGCTAAAGCCTGCAGCACTTACCTTCACTTAATCACTAGATCATGCGGCTTGTGAAGAGGAATGAGTCAACAAATCACAGACATGACCAGAGCCAAGAAATAGAAATAGTTTTAAATGTCAAAGCTCCTGGTAGCTGGGGTGAAGAAAGCTGAAATTCTGGGAGCAGGGAGACACAACACCTGCAGCTTTCAAGCAAAGTGATGGGGAGGTCAAAGTAATTCAGAAAATGAACATAGATATCAAGGGCAGCTTTGGGGGGAGACTGAGGTCTGTGGACAAAGAAAAACAAGCAGAAAAACTGTCTCCCACCTTTTCCAATTTCCAGCCCTAGTGAGAAGCTGTATTTCATCCTCAGAGGTAACAACAGTCACTGACAGCAAACACCAGAAGGGCTAATATTAAAGTTCTCCAAGTTGAGCCAAACCTTCAAGTCCTCTTTGCAAGAGCGTGCAGATACAATACCCCTGTTGCTCCCATGCAGTGAAGTAATCAGAGAGCTTCAAATATTTCTGTAGGCCAAAGAGCTGAGTGTCCTGGTTTGAGTTAGAACTCAAATTCTGTTCAGAAATTTTATTTTTCAGCTCAGTCTCTAACTAACTGCACATTTTCCCAGGCAGGGGATGCTTCCAGCAGTGATAACGCTCCATGTTTTGAGTTCCTACCAAGGACTGGTGCATGCAGAAAGGTTCTTGCTTATACTCCCTCCTGTGCAGAGTGAGGCCACTGCTGGGGCTGGTGCCCCACGCTGGGGGTGCAGGAAGGAAAAGGCGGCACCTGCAGGGAGGGGCGGCCAGGACAGGGGACCCCAGACTGACCAGCCAAGGATCCGATCCCATGGATGGCATATCTGGTATAAAGCTAAAGGATCACAAGTGTCAGGTTCACTTCTTCACTGGCCAGTATCCTAGAAGGACTCTGTCCATTCTGCCTTTGCTCCAAACCTGTGCGTTCCTGAATCCAGTTCCAGAATCCACCTCCTGAATCTGGTTCCCATCTGCTGTTGAGTCCTGACTGGGACTTCCCCGGTGTCTGCTCCACAGCATCAGTGGTGATCATGATGTAATTGTGTCACGGGTTAGGGTCAGGGCAGCACCTTAGACCCAACAGACGCTCTCTGTTAACCCCCCTCCCTCCCTCCTCAAAGGGGAAGAGAAAATGAATAAGGGAGAGAGACTTAGTGATTAGAAAAGGAAACTAGAACAGCTTTAATGATGATAACAATAATAATAATAAAATAGATTAGTTACAAATATATACACAACCAGAATCAAACCCAACTGCCCTGATGTAATTCCATCACCATCACCACTGATGTTGTAGAGCCCGTACTGGGGGTCCCAGACTGGCCCCACAGCAGATGGGAGCTGTGTTCAGGAGCTGGATTCTGGTACCAGATTCAGGAACAGGGGATCAAAGGCAGAATGGACAGAGTCCTCCTTGGATGTTACAGGGAAGCAGTCTAAGAGGGGAGAAGAGCTCGGGCAAAAGCCCAATAGACCCTCCTGGATCCCTCTGCTTGCTACCGAATATGACGTATATGGGATGGATACCTCGTTGGTCAGTTGGGGGTCATCTGCCCTGTCTGCTCCTCCCTAGGTATGGTCTTTTTCTTTCTGCACCCCCCTGTGTGGCACACACCGTCCGGCAGTGGCCTTGGTCTGCACACCAATTCTTGGCAGTAACTCTAACCTTGGGCTGTTATCACTTCTGGCAGCAGGCACTGTCTGTGAGAACAGGCTGCTAACTTCAGACAGTGCTGTTAATTAGAAGTACTGAACGGAAAAGTAAAATCACTGAACAGAATTAGTTCTGTTTTCACTCAAAACAGGACAAATTGGCATCAGGGGTTCGGTAATGCTTTTGTATATATTTGTATATATTCCATTTGTATTATTATTATTTTCATTTCCATTCAAGCTGTTCTACTTCCTTTTCTAATGGCGGAGTCTCTCTCCCTTATTCCTTTTCTCTTCCCCTTTGGGGAGGGAGGAGGGTTAACAGAGAGCATCAGTTATAGGTCTAAGGGGACACCCCGACCATAAACTGTGACAAATGATTATTGCAGCAACAGGAAATTATCTATTCAGATACCAGGAAGCATGTTCTCCCAGGGTGCATTTACTACAAAAAAAGTTTCTCAAAGCCTTGAATGCAGCTGGTTCACTGCACCAACAGGAAAGCAAGTGCCAGGTGGTGCAGAAAAGTGTATTTGCAACATATGGTTCTTTCTCGCAGCAGGCTTGCCAGTGCTTGCAGGCTCATGCTCAGCAGTCCCCTGTGGTAGAGCAAACAAGAGATGGCCATCAGTCTGGATCCAGGACGTGTAAGATCACTATGCAGGACTGCAGATGGACACCATTAAAAAGTAATCTGGAGTATTGCTTTGCTGTCAGCATTGCAGTCATGGTTGGGGTTTTCTACTCTTGAGAACAGATGTCATCACCAGCCTGCTCAGCTGAGAGCACTACCCTTTCATGACAGCTCAAAATGACCGGTGACATTGGTTTTGAAATAAAGATTAGGAATCCAGGTCTTAGAAGCTGCATAGAAAAAGAAACTTCAGTGAAACTTTTCAGTCCACAACTTAACATCCACTGCTCCCAGTCCACGCTTGGGTGAGAAAAAAAATCCACGTACCACACTCTGCCACTTAGCTAGGGCCCAAGGCTAGATCATCACTAGGGAGTGACAAGACCTTTGGCTAAGAAAAGCTCTGTGAGATGTTCAGTAGATAGATACACAAGTCTTGGCTAACTTGGGTGCTCAGAGAAAGGCCTTTTCCTTCACTGTATGTCTGATTGACAATAAAGATGCATATTAAGAACCATAAAGAGGGTCACATAAGCTAACCTGGCCAGTTTGGCCTTCTACCATAGCTGGCTATTCTATACCAAATGTGCCTTGGTTTTAGTTTTACTGTTGTCGGAAGATGAACGAGGCTGCGTTACCTTCTCAGGGGATGGACTGAAAGAAAAATCCCAGAGTCAGCAGCTTTGCTTAAAAAATGCAATTGTGCTCTCTGGCAGCTGACTCCACCTGCTTTTGTTCTGTTCTGGATGCCGGGGAGTGGGTATTCTGCTGACATCAGCCTGCTTGCCTAGCTAATGAAAAGGGATCAAAAGACATTCCTGCTCTGAGCGTGGGCCTCACCACACTTTAGATCTACACCAACATGACATCTAGTGTCAAGTTTTTGATTTCTGATATGATATTCCCAGAGGACCTGCATTCAGGTTCAGAGATCTTAATGCAGAGGTGCAAAACTGAATACCTCATACAGTTCTGGGGCTGACTGTACTCTTGTGCAGTGCTGAGCAGTGTTTCAAGGAAGAGAGAAATCTGGAACGGAGAATGGAGTGAGGTATCTTGTGGGCTGCATGCTGTTCAAGCATTGCTACATATGCTTCAGCTCAAACTTCTGTTTGCAATGAGTTTCAAAGAATCTTCAGACTGAAATAGGATTCCTCCTTCCCTTTCCTCTTCTAGACTTTCTCTTTTCCTGTATCTGCTTCTCCTTTCCCCTCTCTTTGAGAAACATGTTTCACCACTGTCAGACTTTGATAATATTTTGTTCCATGCCCCTTTATCTGTTGATTGCTAAAACTCCTCTGTGCATAAATAACAAAGGACATGTCAAACACTGTTTGACATTTAAAACACAGAGTAAGTGTTCATGTGACAAGCACAGTTTTCAATCTCTGGGTAATAAAAGCACAGATTGACGTTTTGCAAGAAAATGTTAATCTACAGGAAAAAGCAAAGCTAGACACTCGGGACTATTTGATTAGCATTATTTGTACTGTCTCTTTGTAATTTAAAAGGACATTGTTGAGTAGGTATTCAAAACAATGTTTTCCCACTCTGTAATTATAATTTGTGAGTATCAGGAACTGAAATCTCTGCCCTTCTTTACCTGCTTTTCCATCAATATTGTGTTGCTGAAAAGTCACCAATTAGTGCCACTGAGCAGAAGATATAAATGAATAATGGTGGCTAGAATTAGGACTTCTGCTAAAGCAATGAAACAACTCACATCATGTTATCTTGACTTGGCACTTGAAAGGTTCTAACCCTTTGGACTGTGCTGTGCAGAGATGAATTGCAAGAGCTGTGTCCACCTGACTGAAGAACTGCAGTTTATGGAAAGTGATCTCATGTGTCTCCATGTTTGCTGGATACCCTGGTTCATGTAAGATTTTTCCTTAATTTGGAGTATTGTAACATTTCAGAGCTTCTTTTATTTGTCTAGTATTAATGTTGAACTCATACTGCTGCCTTTCCTCAGTGGTAGACTGCTCCTTCAGATTTTCTCTCTTTATTCAGCTGTCTATTGACATGATTTTAATGGATTTTCTAGAACTTCAACTCTTCTGGTAAATTTGCTTTAAAAGTAGGCATCAAAGATGGAGTTCCAGGCAGACAACTTCAACACAAAATCTGCCCTGGAAACCAGGATAAGAAGGAAAAAAGAAGCTCACACAGTACTTGAAATTTTTACAGTAATATATTTGGGAAGGGACCTAGTCCAAGCCCCCGATCAAGTCCTGCAACCACCTTCAATGTTGTTAGAATCCTTTCCAGTTATGTGCTCAAAAACTCCAAGAGTGGAGATACCACCACTTCTCTAGGTCTTTGACCTGGGACTGCACCACTCTCACAGTGTAAATCGTTCTCCTTACATACAACTTAAATTTCTTGCCTGCAAAGGACAGTCCAGACTCCTTTCCTTATTCCCTTGCCTCCCTCACCTCTCACATGGCATTGCATTCTCTACTTTCAGACTGGGGACCAGAAGCACGATGTGTGAGTGGTAGGAAACTGAGTGCACTGGTAGACTGTGTGGCAGCTACCTGCTGACCAGCCATCTGTCTGCTATTGCTCTGAGTGGAGAAGAGGTTGAATCCTGTCTGCTTTTTCCTCAGTGGATTTTAACCCCTCTTTGTTGCCCAGATGATGATTTTCACACCACCTGTAGGGTCTTTGTTACTGTTGAGCCTCTGACAGTTCTGAAGTCAAAGACATAAAATCTGAGAGTCTGATGGATGAAAGGACAGATGGACAGACCATCATAATGGAAAAGCAAACAAATCTAAATCAGATTGTGGCTCTGCTACTCTTGACAGAAGAGTTTCTGCAATCCAGGAGAGAGCAGAAGCATGATTCTCTCACTCGTTCCCAGGAAGGCATGTGACAGGGGAGTGTGGTGTGACTGTCCACATCAGCACAGACAAGTGATCCTGGTGAATGAGTGTGTCACACTTTCCAAGGTAGGATGGGAAGCCCACCAATTCTGAATGTTGTATCAGTGCCAAGTGTCAAAACTAGCTCCTGCTGGCGAGTTCCTCAGCAAAACCATCTGGATGGAAGGCCACTAGCCAGGGCTGGTAGTCCTGGGAGTGCTTGGACTGACAGCTGGAGTCATTCTGCTCTGCTAATTGTGATTTTAAGCCACACTGATAAGCCTGACAGTTGGTATCTGGCTCCAGTGGACCCCAATTCATATTAGTTTAGTGCAGTTCAAAGGAGAACCTGTGCTTGAGGCCGAGAATGGCAGAAGCTCATTTCACATTGAGGAGTAATCCAGGTTTTATCTGAAGAATGAGGTAGGCACAAGACTGGCAGCTCACATTGTGTGTTGGCAGAAGCTGCTGTTGTCTTGTCTGCCTAGACAAAACTTGCTTACATGATGGTGCGGGGACTTGCTACCCTGCAAAGTACCTTTGACAAGCCACAAAGGTGACAAAAGGCAGCTAAAAATTATTATGTGACTAATTTTACTTTTTGACCAGTAGTCCAAATAACCTTGGGCTGGATAAGTAATAAAAAACTGGATCACTGTAGAAGAATGTAGACTTTTTTTTGTATGGTTACAATAAGAAAATGTGTGAAGATGCCCCTAGTTATTTTCCATGAACTTGCAGGGCTGTGCCATTAAGAGGCTGTGACTAGCTTTTGGAGCTGATAGGACAGACAACCCTATCTTCTCTTGGGCTTAGTGCTGGTGCTCATATCAAGCCTGAATCACCACATAGGTCTATGATGAAGTTATTTTCTGTGAAGATTGTGTAAAAGTCCTACCATCTGGTCTTCCGGTTGATCTTCTCTAACATCATCTCTGGTCTTGACAGTACATTTTTAATCTTGTCCAGTCCAGCCTCTTGAACCTGAGGGAATGATGCCTTACCTCCAGGGTATGTCACACAGTGCACAGGCTTGATTGAATATGTCATTCATATATTTGACATATCCTCATCTTAACATCTACCTTCCTCCTTGGCACTGAGGATTCATGCTATAGATCTGTGTAATCTCTCCTACCTCTTTCAGTGAGTGAGGAGAAAACCTTTCAACTAAACAAAGATGGTTTCAGTCCCCTCCAAAGCAGTGACTGCCTCTACCAGAGAAGTCATAGCCTTTTGGAGAGTCAGGGATGCTGAGGGGTACCAAGGCCAACTGCGGCAGGTGCCATTACATCCCCACAGGTTGGTTGTGATATGTTACAGAGGTGTAAGAAGAGCAGTCCCACAGTGAACTGGCCCATTCTCACTCTCAGAGCCATGGTAGCCTGTGCTACCATGAAATAGGCTGCAGAAAGACATGTGTTGTGAATGGGTTAAATCAGAGAAAACAGGCAGTCTCCAAAAACATAAAACAGAGCATCAACAAGTTTCACAAGGATAATCATGTGAGGAAATAATCAAAAAGAAATTAAGAAAAGCAAATGGACATATTGGGCTGGATTCATGTAAGGGAAGATAGAGATATAACTTTATGTTTGGAGACTTCTTGCAATAGCTTGTCTATTCACCATTTATTTAAAGACAAGTAGCAGTGGTGTAATTTGTTAGTCAATATTTAGGGAAGAAATCTGACAGGGGAAAGAGACTTAATCACTGAGGGTTGTTTCTGTAATGTGTTCTTGTTTAACCAAGCAGGCAGGTAAAAACCACACAGATACTAGCTCACTCCCCCTCAGTGGGATGGGGAGACAACTGGAAAAAGAAAAAGGTATAACTCCTGGACTGAGATAAAGACATTTTAATGACAGAAAAAAAAAAAAAAAAAAAAGGGAAAAGAATAATAAGAATAGAAGAATATACAAACCAATTGATGCACACTGCAATTTCTCACAACCCACTGACTGATGTTCAATTAGCCCCTGAGCAGCGGGCTGCCAGCCGCTGGCCAACTCCCTCAGTTTAATTTTTCAGCATGATGTCATATGGTATGGAATATCCCTTTGGTCGGTCTGTACCAGCTGTCCTCGTTGTGCCCTCTCCCATCTACTTGTGGGCCTGCAGCCTTCTCACTGTCAGGGCAGTATGAGAAGCTAAAAAGTCTTTGACTTACTGTAAGCACTACTCAGCAACACCTAAACGAGTGTGTTATCAACATTATTCTCATCTTCAATTCAAAACACAGCACTATACCAGCTACTAGGAAAAAAAAAACCAAAACTCTTATCCCAGCTGCAACCAGGACAAAACACAATATTTATTTTGCATTTATGCTATGCTTTAGGGATTATTTCTGCACAGCCTAGAAAGAAGTTGCTGACTGCATCTAGCTTTCTATTTTCCTCTGTGTATAATTTGGTCTTATTTTTTCCCTCCTCCCTAGGGCAAATGAGGATTTGCCACAGATAGAAAGGGAAAGATTAAAGAATCGTCAAATGGTTTAGGTTAGAAGGGTCTTTAAATATCATCTAGTTCCAACCCCCTTGCTATGGGCAGGGACACATCCTACTAGACTAGGCTGCACAAGGCCCCATCCAGCCTGGTCTGGAACACATCCAGTGATGGAGCATCCACTGGTTCCCTGGTCAACCTGTTCCAGTGTCTCACCACCCTTATAGTGAAGAACTTCTTCCTAATTTCCAATGTAAATCTTTCCTTTTCAGTTTGAAGCCATTACCCCTAATCCTATCACTACAAGCCCTTGTAAAAAGATGCAGACCTGTGTACTCAGGATTTCTTTGCTCTCCCATTTGCTCTCCCATTTGCTCCAGCTAACTCAGGGTTAAGCCAACTGAATTCGTTCGGGACAGGCAGAACTACTGCCCTAGAATGGATTGGCAGCGGCCTTACGCTGTAGTTACTTTTTCTTGAACCCATATCAATGTTTCTCCACATGGAAATCACACTGATTTGTGCAAGTATTTCTTCTATTTCAAGTCAGTGCATAAGAAGATGAAGGTGGCCAAAACTAAATGCAATAAATTATTATAATCTGAGACTGGATAAGCCATTACAAATATGTCAGGTGCATCCTAAAAGCTGAATGGAAAGGTACAGTCATTAATTTAGCTCACCCTCTCTACCACCACTATGCAGTGCTATGTCAGTGTTACTAGGATATACTGCAGAAAGAACTTTTTTTTTTTGGTTTCTCTGTCTTCACAGAATGACTCCAACTTGCTTGTAAAGGTAATGTACTTCCTCACCTCTCTATATAAAATGTTATATTGAGCTTAATGTGAAATATCCTGAATTGTCACTCCCCCAGCTGTCATCAAATGGCTTAAACCTCATTAAGTTACACTGCTAATTCAGCAAATTCAGAGAAATGAAGATGTCAGGAAGTGTTATCTTATGTCATTAAAAGACTTAAGTGGCATTAGTTTCTCCACTGAAAAAGTTGGGATTGAATTTCTATAGAAATTCCGGGTTTGTTTTTCTGCTTCTATGTAATATCTGCATTTTATTAAGGAGTTAATCTCACCTTGATCTTTTGTACATGAGATGGCAAAGGGCAGCTGGATCACAAAATGTTCTTTAACAGCTTCTTTACAGAGAAGTAGCCAAGTTGGCTGAAGGAGTCAGGCCAGGGAAACTGGAAGGCTACCAAGGAATTAACTACTACAGTGTATGTAATATGAAGGGAGGAGTTGCATCATTTGTACTCATGCTGCTCAAGATTTGTCCAAGAAATTCTTAATGCTAACAGTTATTTTTTTTAAACTGCATACTTAAGATGAGAGCTCAAACAGCTTAGGTCAAGACATTTGATCAGGTCAGTTGTAATGAGACTAGAGAAGGTGGGATGGGGTGTTCTGGATGGGGGCTCAGTAGCAATCATTGTGTAGTGAGAGTTAGAATTTGTCCAGATTGTGTTTCACTTTCCTTAATTAACAGCATGCAATATATAAGGATGGAGAAATACAGGCATGGGGCTTTCCAACCAGCACCTTGTCTCATCTCTGCAATGCTGTAAAGGGACTGGTCAGAGTTGATGAGCAGTCTGGCAGAGCACTGTGAGATCAGAGATGTGTTGTCATCTGGAAGGTAAGCAACTTTATAATTCAGAGCAAGGCACTTCTGGTGCGTAAATAACATGGTTACACTTCACAAACCAAATCAAGGGGCTGATATGTACATCTACACAGTATTCTAAACCCAAGCCAAGAAGGCGAGTTATTGAGATGTCAGCTATGAGTCAGCTTTACAAGTATATTGAATCAACTGTGTGGAACATTGCACAAGAAATGGAGCACTGCAGATAGTGGCCCAAGGACTTTATGATCCTATTCACAACATCAGCAAACTCGTCTTAAAACCAGTCACGTTTCTTGCCACTCTGCTCCTCCTGAATTGTTTCAGAGTTTCACATATCTATTTTCCTCATGCTTCCTGAGGCTTGGAAGGAGGATGGCATACTGTACCACTACGTCATGTAGAGTACTAAATCAAACCACTTCTGTCTGCTGAAGTTAGTTGTGATACCCAACGGGAAAGAAGTTCTCCTGCTTATTGTTGCTGCAACTTTAATTTCTGGGGCAGCTTCTGAGACACACAGTCTGTGCTGACCCTATAGCACAGCAGAGGAATCATGCAATTTTGATAGATAATGCTGTTTAACAGTTCGAGATAGTAACACCACCTTGGATTTCATCTTCCCTCAGAACTTAGAAAGACGTGAGTGTCTTGCCTGTCGTGCTTCCACACCCATAAAACTGAGAGATGTTTGGACCATGGCTTGTTCAAAGCTGACAGGGTAGAAGTATTGATGGATAACCATGGAGAACAATGACATGAGAATTTCTGCTCTTTCTTTTCTGAGACAAAGTACTTTTGGATCAGTTTTTCTGCTTTTTTTTTCTTCCTCGAATATTTAAAGACTGCTTTATGAACCAGCTCTTGAGAAGGGTTTACCTTACCATAAAAGAAACCAAAGTAGATGCTTTCTGGTTTTAATCTCATTCACTGATGCATCTAAAGATGGGAGTGCAATGATAAAACAGATTAAATGTCTACTGAATAGTTGAAATCTTAGTAGTATTGTGGATAAATGGCATGTTTAGATGCTAAAGGCATGCTATGAATGGCTGCTGGCAGCTAATGTGAGCTCAATATGCAACTGCAGAATGTTGAGGAATTGTTAGCAAAGAATGGACATGTGAGCAATCCGGCCTATTTAGCAGAAGAAGCCTAAACCTCAGTCAAGGACACTCAAGGGTCGAAAAGAAGGGAGTAACTGAACGGAGCAGACAACTCCTGAATGCTGAGGAGGATATGAAAGATAAGAGATCGCTGTACGCTGCCGCAAGCCGCTGTACGCCGCTGTACATCTTCTGCTTGCTTGCTGCATAATAACTAATTAAGAGTGGGCTTAAACTGCTTAGCCAATGATAATGTTACAAGTAGCATAAACATAGAGGGGATGATTATATAAACCGCACCCTGTAGCTAATAAAGTGGCATTCACCTGATCATATTGGTCTGCGTGTGATTGTCCAGTATGTTCTCCAGTACAGAGAATTCCAGAGGAGGTGCCCAGGGGCAGATCCCCTCCTCTGGACTGCAAAGTGAGTGTGTTATTCCTGAATCACAATCATTGCACCTCTACTGAAAAGACTTAAAGCACTCAGATTTACAGATGTAGAGTTCTGTGACGGACAAGTAAATTTGTTTATATTTGTTAAGGATTAGTTTTATGGGATAAAACTTATTAATAGTTTCCTGATAGTTCAAAAGAAAGCTATTAAGATTGTTACAAAAGTGATCAGGTCTGAACGGTTTAGGTTGGAAGGGACCTTAATGATAATGGAGTTCCAATTCCTCCCTGCCACGGGTGGGGACTCTTTCTGTTAGATCAGGCTGCTCAAAGCCCCATCCAGCCTGGCCTCGAACACTTCCAGGGAGAGGGCATCAACATCTTCTCTGGGCAACCTGCTCCACTGCCTCACTGCCCTCACAATGAACAACTTCTTCCTAATACCTGATCTAAACCTACCCTCTTTCAGTTTAAAACCACTGCTCCAGTTCCTGTCACTACATTCGCTGATCAATAGTCCCTCCCCATCTTTCTGGTAGGCCCCTGTTCAGTACTGGAAAGCCACGATAATATCTCCCCAGAGCCTTCTCTTCCCTAGGCTAAACAATCCCAACTCCATCAGCCTGTCCTGAAAAGGGAGGTTCTTCAGCCCCCTGATCATTTTGTGTCCCTCTTCTGGACCTGCTTCAGCAGGTCTATGTCTTTCTTATGCTGGGGCCCCCAAAACTGAAAAATAATCTAGGTGGGATCTCACCAGAGCAGATTAGAGGGGAAGAATCTCCTCCCTTAACCTGCTGCCCACACTTGTTTTGATGCAGTCTAGGATATGCCTGGCTTTCTAGGCTGCGAGCTCACATTGCTGGTTCATATTCAGTTTCTTATACACTAATACTCCTAAGTCCTTCTCTATAGGACTGCTGTCAATATACTCATCACCCAAGCCCATATTCATGTTCAGGATTGACCTAACCCAGGGTCATACATTAGTAAGGCCTTTCATACCTTCTCCCATACCACTCTGTTGGAGAATCTGGCAGCTCATGGCTTAGGCAGTTGTCCTCTTTGCTGGGTTAAAAAGTGGCTTGATGGCTGAGACCAGATAGTTGTGGTGAATGTGGTAAAATCCAATTGGTGACTGGTCAAAAGTGGTGTTCCGCAGGGCTCAGTTGTGGGGCCAGTCTTGTTTAATATCTTTATCAATGATCTAGATGAGGGCATTGAGTGCATCCTCAGTAAGTTGGCAGATGACACCAAATTGGGTGGGAATGTTGATCTGCTTGAAGGTATGAAGGGTCTGCAAAGAGACCTGGACAGGCTGAATCAATGGGCCAAGGCTAGTTGTATTACATTTAACAAGGCCAAGTGCTGGGTCACAACAACCCCAGTCTACTCTAAAGGCTCAGGGAAGATTGTCTGGGAAGTTTCCTGGTGGAAAAAGACCTGATGGTGCTGGTTGACACATGGCTGAACATGAGCCAGCAGTGTGCCCAGCTGGCCAAGAAGGCCAACAGCACCCTGTCCTGGATAAGAAATGGTGTGTCCAGCAGGAGAAGGGAAGTGATTGTGCTCTGTACTCAGCACTGGTGAGGCCACACCTTGAGTATTGTGTTCAGTTTTGGGTGCAACAAGATAAGAAGGACATTAAGGTGCTAGAGCTGGTCCAGAGAAGGGCAATGAGTCTTGTGAGGGGTCTGGAGAACATGTCTTATGAAGAGTGGCTGAGGGAACTGGGGTTGCTTAGTCTGGAGAAGAGGAGGTTGAGGGGAGACATTATTGCTCTCTACAGCTACCTGAAAGGAAGTTGTGGTCAGGTGGGTGTTGGTCTCCCAGGTAACTAGCAATAGGATGAGAGGTAATGGGCTTAAGTTGCACCAGGGGATGCTTAGATTAGGTATCAGGAAAAAAATCTATACTGAAAGAGTGGTGAAGCCTTGGAATAGACTGCCAGGTAGGTGCTCAAAAAATGTGTAGGCGTGGCACTTTAGGACATGGCTTATTGGTCATGATAGTGTTGGGCAGATGGTTGGACTTGATGATCTTGGAGGTCTTTTCCAACCTTGATGATTCTGTGATTCAGTAATCCCTTCCTCCACTCCTTATGCATTTATTGGTGTGTTTTAATTTTGCTAAGAGGTCTTCACTCAGCCAAGATGATCTCCTACCTCCCCTACCTGATGTCTTGCACATCAGGATTGAGAACTGCTACACCCTAAGAAAAAGATTTTTCAGTATCTCCCAGTTCTTGTTCACTCCTTTGCCTCTGAAGGCAATTTTCCAAGGGATCCCACACATTAGTTCCCTAAAGAGCTGAAAGTTTAACTTTCGGAGGTTTAGAGTCCTGACTCTACTTTTTACCTGTCCTACATCCCTCAAGATTGAGGATTCTACCAGTGCATGATCACTGCAGCCCAAGCAATCTCCAGTCTTTTCCTCTGTGAAGTTTTTCCTCATTAATGAGCAACAGGTCCAACACTACCTCTCCTCTGGTTAGACTCTACATCACCTGTGTAAGGAAGTTGTCCTCAATGCACTCCAGTAGTTTCCTGGACTGTTTACAGTTTGCTGTGCTGCTTTTCTAGCAGATGCCCAGGTGGCTGAAGCCCCCCCATCAGGTTCAGGGCCTGCAAGAATATTTCTTCCTGCAGTGAAAGAACAAACTCTTCAACATCTTTGTGGTTCGTGTCTGCTACAGGCCACCTGAACAAGGATCCTGACTAAGATGAAGAGTTTGTTCAACAAAGTTTCCTGTGTTAGTTTGGTCTCTAATTTTCACCCATAAACTCTAGACCTACACGTTGCTGTTCTTCAAGGATAACTCTGAAATCAATCAGCAGTTCATGAATGTTACCCTTGAAAAGAATCCATCTGTAGATCACATAGACATAAACTGAAGATTCTTTAAAATTACTGAAGAGAAAATTAAAATTTTAACTACTTAGTAGTTTTAATTTGTGACTGAGGAATGATCTGGCATGGAGGGCAAGAAGATCCAGCTACAGAAGGGATTAAACAGTCTGGAAGCAGGGACACCAAAGACAGAACAAGTGAGGTTCCATGGGTGATAAGACAAGAAACAGCTGCAGTACTTCCTTGTAGCCATCCTGGAACAGGGCCACCTTTGGGCAGCAAAGCTGGGCTGGAGGATGAATCCAAGGCCAGGCTGAGGGTGTCCCATGCAAACACTCATGGGATTGTTGCTGGTGTCAGTGTATGTAAGGAATCAACTTGTGATGCATCTTCGTAGACTCCATGTAGAATCACTTATAGCAGCAGGACTCTGCCTGATGCATTGTTTATTAAAATCTTTTCTTTGTATTTAAGCACAAGTGTGTGTTTAATGCACCTCAAGTGGTAACTTAAAAATTCCCCCACATTAATCATGGAAGAGTGGAGTTAAGAAAGTTGAATTTAGACACCAAAGGGCCTTGGGATGTCTTTTCAGAACAAAGTCCTACAAAAAAACAGTTGGAGTAGGTGGCTTGGAGGACATATTTGCCACAAAGAAAGGTGATCTAATTTCAGATCCCCTCTCTGGTTCCCTCACACTTCCAGGAAGTGAGTTTTCCATCTCTGTTCATCAGAGCTGTGGTCCCTGCTCTGGCTTATGGCAGTTCATTTAATACTCAACAACAATTCACATCACCTCTGCCCAACACATACCTTCCAGTTCCCTCTAATTTAATCAACTAAATTGCCTCATTAACATGCCAGTGTTATTACTTTTTAAATTATATTCATATATTTATTTACTTTGAATCTTCTAGTTGCCATGGTGCCTTACTGATGTTGAGCAAAGGGGAAGTTTGAGAATGGATGATTCATTTATCACTCTAAAAGTCTAAGGATAATGACATATTATGATTTCTCACTTGCCTCTGTAACTCCCAGATACTGTCTTGCACCTTCCTTACATGAGGGTGATTGTACTGCCTTGAGATGCTGGTTTCCTAGCTAGGGCAATCTGCAATCTACTGGTTTAGATGGAAATAGCAAGCTGCGTGGTCTGAGCGATATTGAATAAAGAGCCTGCAAATCCCATAGTCTTTCATCCATGGCTTTGGCAGAAATTATGAAGGTAGAATATGTACTCCTCCAGCAGGTCCCAGGACACAGGTTTCCATTCTGCTAACCCTGCCTTGAAACAATCTTTCAAGAAAGCACTGAATACAGATTTGAAGAAAGAGAGAGGTGTGGGATCTACAGCATCCTAAGGAAGGGGAATTTCAACCCCATAAGAGACCATGATGGAAATTCAGTGTATGATGTGAGCTCTTAGGGGCACTAGTGTGGGGGTGGGTATGGTGTGGTTGTGCAAGCGTGACCAGAGGACTTAACAGTAAAGTTTTGCTGGACTTTTCCCCTGGCTACCTGGTTGATTCTTCTTCTCACACATAAGTCAATTGCCAGGTCAGGTCAGGTTAACAGGGACTTTGCAGGGATGGCTTCTTATGCAGTATCGGATGTGTGCTGTTTCCTAGGAGTTTTCTGTGCTTCTCCAGGAATTTTATTTAATAAATCCTGTGTTTATGTAGGGTCTTCAGACACTGCCAATGCTTTGATCTTCTTCTCTGTTTTTCTCCAGCATGTCACAGGTGTGAATTCTGGACTTTTGATACAGGATGTTGCAGGGCAGGATGTGATGGGGGAGGGTGGGAAGAGCAGGTGATAAGCAGACCATGGTGAACTGTACATCTGCTACATGATTGGGCAGGTCTTCCGAGCTCAATAAGACCACGTATTTCCAGAGGTTCCTATTACTTTGTGCCTGTCACATTTCTGAACAAACAGCATGTGGTAGTCTGTTCCTCTCCCTGCAGTGAGCCCTGGTTCTCATTTCACTGAGACCTGGAGAAAAGAAAATTAGAAAAAGAGATGTTAAATGATCAGCCCATGCATGACTGATCTGTCTGGCAGTGGTATAATTCCTGCTCTCAGATTCGATGCTTGTTATTTTTAACTAGGAATGAACTGGTAGAAATAACTTAGACCCCTGACTTTGCAGGACGATTATCAAAGCACTCAATGAAAATTTGTGCAAGTGACATATCTCAGTTTTCCCCACAGTAAAGGAGGGTTTGACAGCTACACTGGTGACCTAAAGTGAATTCAACACCTTGGTGAATATCTGTATGATGTGGTAGACTCCAGGCACAACTGAGACGAGTTAGTCAGGTAAGCAGTAAAATATTCACCTCACTCCTGCAAGGAATGTCAAAGAGCAGAAGATATTTCATTATAAGCACTCCTAGTCTTTTCCACCCTTTCATATTTTTTTTCCAGAAATCTCCATCAATCAATGAATTTAAAATATTTTTGTAATCTATATTTTTTATATATATGTATGATCTTTTAAAGACAGAATCTGCAGGTCTTTGAGATGCACAGGGACTGTCCATCGGTGCTGGGCTATATGGCCTTCCACACCTGGTGGCTTTCATTTGTGAATTTGACCCACATGACTTCAACATCACGACACAAATCCCCCAGAGGAGTACATATGCCTGTGTAAAATAGTACACCTTTAATTTGCCTTGTGGTATTTGAAAGCTGAAATTCTCAGTAAATCACAAGTCTCTTGTTTCTTAAAATTATGGGGTATAGGAAAGGAGGCTGGGTAATATTAGAAGAGTTGACAATACTGCTCCTCCAGCCTTTCTTCCCTTCAGTACTTTCTTTCCTGCTATATATGTCTTTTTGGGATGTGATGGAGAGGGGTGAGGTTTGCTTTGTTACTTGGTAGGTTCCTGTCATTTAAAGGTCAAGCAATTCACTTAGCTCAGTGTGGGTTTGCTTTGTTGCCAGCCACAGCCTGGCTCCCTTCCTGGTTTAGGGCCCTGATTCTGTAATCTCAGTGAGTCATTGAATAGGCAGATGCTTGATGTAGCTCTTGTCACTCTACAAATCATATTTTATTGCTTATACTTGCAGAATAGCTGCACACTAACCAAGAGTAGCCAAGGTATTTGGAGTAGCTGACATGTCAATCCTGCATGCATGCTGAGCTGCACTGAGCTGGGATGCACTGAGCTAAACCGAGCTTAACTGGGTTGAACTGTGCTGAGCTGAACTGGACTGAACTGTGTTGAACTAGACTGGACTGATCTGAGTTGCAGGGCTTTGTAAAGATGCTTCCATTTAGAAGCTGATCAGGCTGCTGTTGATGCACCAGAACTAAAAACAGGGCCATACCAGAAATACCTTCTGTGCTTCAAAATAAAAATGTCCTTTCTATCCCTATCCAGAGAGTCCGGCTTCTTCCCCGTCTGTCTTCCCCATCCATCTTTCCCACTTAAAATGCAAGTAGCAACCTATATGTAGAACACTTCCAAGGACTGACAGGCAAAGAGGGTTAATAGACTGAGGTAAATCTGAATTACATCAATTCTTTGCAGGCAGCATTAATCCTTACAAAATGACCTGTATCTTAAACATCATTGCTTAAGTGACTTTTTCCTGACCTTTCTTTAAAATGATGTGGCAAGATGTAAATTATTCCCTGAGCCACAGTTCTTCACAGAAGGATTTTCATATATATATATTTATATTGTATTATTTAAGAAGTTATTTTTTTTTAAACATCTCCCACCTACAACTAATTTGATTAATGCTGCTGAAAAAGCTTGCTTTTGCCTGTGATGAGAAGACAAGGGTGCAGATTTAATTCTTTTCTCCTCACCAGTGTTTGGGTGTGGGAAGATGATGATTACAGTAGGTACCTCCTGTCTTCATATTGTTCAAAGGTCTTCCTGAGTATTTTTTACATTTGCACACTTCAGATGCTGCTCTAATCTGCACAGATCCTAACTATGCCTGTGTCACTGTAACAATGCGTGCATAAGGCACATATTGGCTGAACAAAGGGAATGTGATTTATGTTGAGTTCTGAGCAGTATTTGGGCTGTTCCGTGCTATTTCTCCAGAACAAAGATGTCCTCAGACTATGAATGTATCACCTAAGTGCAGTGGGATCTTCTGGCAGAATGAGCCCATGGGAACAGCTTCTCCCATTGATCATTACTGGCGACTTTTTTTCAGCCAGGACATGTCTGGATCACCTTCCCCTCCTCTCAGAAGGGGCTCTGCACTGTAAGCTCCCACAACAGTGCAGGAAAGAGGCAGGACCACATGCAGCCTTGGGGCAAAGCCTTCCTTCAAAGCCAGCCTATGGGAAAAGTTAGTGAAGACCCTAATTGCAGTTCTATGAAGGGCAGGTTTGTAGGAAACTGACTCCTCCTAAAAAGCCTAATGTCTCAAACCTTATGTAGTGGTAAGATACTTTGTGATAAAAGTGGAGCGTGAGAAAGGCCTGCTCAAAGTTGGGGGAGGTACAGAATGCAGCAGTGGCCTTGCTCCCTGGCTCAAGCCAAGGCTTGCTTCTTGTAGATCAGGGAGCTGACTACAGAAAGAGATAAGTTTTGCATATGCAGGACCATATCTCTTCCTGAGTTAGTTTCTTTGTTGCTCAACCATGACCACTGTGACTGTGCCAAGGAAACTGGCTGCATGCCTCACCAGAGTGTCATCCATCAGTAATTACATACAGTGTGTCTGTGACCCCTGACTCAAGTGGAGGCAAGGGTTAATGCTACCCATCCCTTTCTACGCTTCCTATGTAAATTAGCACTGCCTCTCTACATTTCACATGTAAATTTGGTGATGCCAGCCATACCTCAAGTGTATAAAGGGACAGTGATATATTGATTAGTGTGCACCCACCACTGAAGAACTCGAGATTTGGGCTGGCCCCGTGAGTTGTTGCTGGATCTAAGGGTGGTGACATCTTATTCTTTCCTTTTTTCTACTCTTATGAACTATTTCACCTTTATGGCATTAGAAACCAAGGCTTTCCTAGAGTACATGAAATGCTTCTTCGTGCAAATAAAATCAACAAATTGATAGAAATATAAAAATATTGGGGTTGGAAGGGACCTCCAGAGGTCATCTAGTCCAACCCCCCTGCTAAGAGTAGGGACATCCTCTGAGCATCCTCAGGTTGCTCAGAGCTCTGTCAAGCCCCACCTTGAATGTCTCCAGGGATGAGGCCTCAACCACCTCCCTGGGCAACCTGTTCCAGTGCTCCACCACCTTCATGGTAAAGACCTTCCTCCTTATTTACTAATCTAAACCCACTCCTTTCTAATTTAAAACCACTGCCCCTCATCCTTTCACTCCAGGCCTTTATAAACAGACCCTCTCCAGTCTGTTTGTAAGCTCCTTTCAGGTACTGGAAGGTGTCTATTAGGTCTCCCTGAAGCCTTCTCTTCTCCAGGCTGAACAATCCCAGCTCCCTCAGCCTGTCCTCATTGGAGAGGTTCTTCAGCTCCCTGATCATCTTCGTGACCCCCCTCTGGACCTGCTTCATCAGGTCCATCTCCTTCCTGTGCAGACGGCTCCGGAGCTGGACGCAGTATTCCAGGTGAGGTCTCACCAGAGCAAAGTAGAGGAGCAGAATCACTTCTCTCAATCTGCTGGCTACACTTCTTTTGATGCAGCCCAGGATGCAATTTGCCTTCTGGGCTGCAAGCACACACAGGCTGCTCATCTCCAGCTTCTCATCCACCAGCACCCCCAAGTCCTTTTCTGCAGGGCTGCTCTCTATCACCTCCTCCCCCAGCTTGTA
>JANHFX010002130.1:86266-98510 GCA_027560015.1 Chloroceryle amazona
TTCCACTTGCCCCCCACCCTGCAGAGATTTGGAAACATTCATCAGCTCCCCTCTCAGGCTTCTCCTCTCCAGGCTAAGTATAATGCTTGGGAACCTGTTACAGATCAGGACCCTGGGTTCTGTTTGTACAACTGGGCAGAGACAGAGTTTGAGATCAGGGTGGGTTGCTGTTGACTTGTCTCTGAGATGCCTCTTCTCTCCATGAGATGAGAGCAGTGATTCCAGCTGCTCTGAAACACGGGCAAATAGATCCATCTTTCATTCCCTGGCAGGAAGCTCTGCCCTACCTGAACCGTGCAGGTGTATAGTAGCCCAGGCTGTGAGAAAGAGCCAGAGCAAAGGCATTTATCACTTCCAACTGAAGAGCCTCGACTCTTCTTCTGTAAATGAAAAAAAAAAACTCAAAGGAATATAGTTGCTAACCCACCCTGGCACTTCTAACACCAAGTCCTATTTCAATCCTCCTTGTTTGTATTCTTTTTTTCCTCTTCATCATCCTGTTAACAAGCAATAGTAGCTTCTTTTTCCACATTTTCCATTTCCAGCCCCTCTTGTCTCAAATCAGGTGGGGTCTGCCCTAGCCAGGTACCTGGTAGGTGTTAAGAGGAACTGTCCCTTCCAAATCATCTTGTCTCAACTTCCTGGCCAGTAAGGATCCATGTAGTGGTTTGGGTGGTTTCAGCACACGCTGCAACCTACTGGTTTTCTCCATGGCAAGTGCAATGATGTCATTGTGTGCTGTGCTCTGGAAGTAGACTGCCAGGAGTTCTTGATGGTATTTTCTTGCTATTTTGTATCACAGAAGGGCAGGGGTTGGAAGTGACCTTTGAAGATCATCGGGTCCAACCCCCCTGCCAGAGCAGGACAGAACTAGAGCAGATCACTCAGAGATGCATCCAGACAGGGCTTGAAAGTCTCCAGAGAAGGAGACCCCATAACCTCTCTGGGGAGGCTGTTCCAGGCTCTGTAACCCTTACAGAAAAGTTCTTCCTCATGTTGAGGTGGAACTCCCTGTGCTCCATCTGGAATCCATTGCCCCTCATCCTGTCACAGTGACATCCAGTAGATTGCAGAGTGTGCTGAAACCATCCTGACTTGATAAATGAAGAGTGGTTTCCATACAAACAAGTAAGCTAGCAAAGATCAGAGGAGGTGCTTCCCGATGCCTCCCTTAGTGCTATTAATGGGATGGGCAAAGGGTCTTTCTGTCGAGCACGCTGCCTTTGTGTTCATCTGCCATTTCTTTTTGCGGTCTCAATTTAGGGTGAGTCTGAAAGGTGAGTTTGAGGAGAAGCATCCATTTGAATATTAATTGAGATTGGGAAAGCAGAAACAGCAGCAAAACTGAAAATTGGGAAATGGGGGAAAAATAGGTCAGTTTGGGTCCGAGGCAAAGCTTGTTGCAAAGGGACGGGGGGGTCGGTGGGAGGTTGGTGATATTTTTCTGCTAGTTTTGTGTAACTCTTGGGGAGGGTGGCAGAGAGTCTCTCCCTCCCAGGGACAGAGCTTCCCCCCTGGACTCTGAGGCCACAGCAGCTTGCGGCACTTTTCAGCATCTCGTGGCAAATGTCCACTCAGGAGCCCCCAGCTTGGAGGGAGAGAGGGTCTGGCACAGAAATACCCGAGGAGCCACAGTGGTATTTCTAATTAAGTGTCAGTGGCACTTGCAGTTGTCCGTGTTCAACTTTCCATAAAGAAAAGAAACTGTTTTCAGTGAAAAATGGTTTTCTAAAGTTGGTTTGTTTTTGTTTTTTTTCCAAATCTTTGCCTACATCTTTTGCCCAATTAAACCTTTATTGGCTAAAGGTTTAACAATTATCCAGCTGTGCGGAAGGAATTAACTCTCTGTTTGCCCAACACGCTCCAGGCTAACTGCTTTAGCCTCTCCTCCTTGAGCTTTTGGATTAAGGTTTTGGACTGTCACCTGTAGATTTCATAAATGCCCATTAATAATAGTGTCTTGAGAAGGGAGGGAAGCAAGCATGCTCTTTTAGTTGACCAAACCGCTGCATTATATCTGTATTATCTGGGCAAATTAATTATTTTCCCCCGCAAAACATGACTTATTTTTTACCTTGTCGAGTGAATTAACTAAGATTACATCAGGCACGACTTAGAGCAGTGAAATACAGTGACTTGCACTGTATTGTGTATGCGTATTATGCCATCCACAAGTTGTTTGAACAATGGGTCAATAGCTGTTAGTAGTTTGCAGTGATGGATCAGGTCGTGGTCTTCGCTATGGTTTTTAAGTTGAACCCTACTGGTTTAACTGTGCGTGCAGAGTAGATGTCTGCAATCACATCTTCAATTTCAAGTTATACTAAAGCTGTAGGAAATAAAAACTCCATACTGAGTAAATTATAGAATGCTTTCTTTTACTTAATCTTACCCAGCAAGCCAAAATAAACATGTGTCCTTAGATGTATCAGTAATTCAAGTAACATGTTAATTACTCAGTGTGCAGTCATTACATTTCCAGTAGCATTCATTACTCCCAACAGCTCTCAAGTGTTTCTGCAGCCACACTCGGCTCCTAGCTATAATGATACCATTTTGCACGTTTCTGAAGGTGGGTTTTTTTTGCTCTGAGTTGCATAGATTGCATTTCATTTACCTTTTTGCCATGGCTATTGTTTATTACCAAGAGCTTATCAATTAGCTCGGTCAAGTTCCCAGTGAACACTACTGTTTCACTCACTAAAAATCAATAAGGAAACTCAATAACTCCTTCCAAAACCCAATAAAGAAGCAGCAAATTAAAGCGTTCACAGCAGATACGTGCGCAGTGCTTTGGCTGAATAGTTTATCTGATGAAAAATGCTGGATTTTGTTAACTGTAACTACCCACCGAACGTAGCCTGACTCTGCAAATCATTTGTTCTTGCCTTGACCTTTTGGGTTTGCTTAAAAATGCTGAAATAAAGGTGGCATTTTCAAAGAGAAAATATTTTGACTGTTTAGAAATAATATTTTGGGATAAAGTTTATGGAAATGTGAAAGAAGGTTGTTCATTTTTCTTCTTTAAACCTTTTCTGAAGGTCAGAGCTGCTAAAACCAAACTGCAGTCTTGTGCGCTGGGATGGGAGTTAAGGATTTAAATGCGAAGAGGCAAATCTTAGGCTGCTCAGCTGAGACCAAAGCAACCACTCTTTGCTTGTGCTTCCCGTGTGACTTTGTCATTGTCACCCTGACCTCAGCGGATACCCCACCGCCCATGTGTAAAATGGGGCTCCCTCAGGAGTGTGTTTCTGGGAACACGGACTAAAGCTCATTCGTTCCGTTTATGCCGAGGGTAGAGTGGCAGCCTTCACAGCAGAGAGCAGTAAGAAATTGTTATATTTCTAGTTTGGGAGGAGAAACTCCAGAGGAATGTATCTGACCACGAGGGAACTAATGCTAGTGAAGAAGCAGTAAGAGTTTCCAGAGCAGTGACAGTAGGATCAGTGTTCAAATGTCATTTAGATATGGCCAAGAATTCTTACTCTTTCTACTTGTGTATCAGGTAAAGGCCACCAGCTGAGTCTGGATCTGGTATATTGGATGATGCTCTTATTTTTTATTTTTGCTTGGCCAGCCCATAGGTGACCAAGAGGTAGGGGAGGATGGATCCTTCTCCACTGAGGTAGGGAAGAAGTTGAGATACTTTTTGAATAAGAAAACTGTCCACTGTGTCCATGTCTAGGGAGGTTCTCTTCCCCCTCTACTCTGCCCTGGTGAGACCACACCTGGAATACTGTGTCCAGTTTTGGGCTCCCCAGTTTAGGAGAGATAGGGAAATACTGGAGAGAGTCCAACCGAGGCTATGAGGATGATGAAGGGACTTGAGCATCTCCCTTGTGAAGAAAGACCAAGGGGCTGTTTAGCCTGGAGAGGAGAAGCCTGAGAGGGGATCTTGTGAATGTCTATAAATATCTGAGGGGTAGGTGACAAATGGAAGGGGCCAGGCTCTTGTCTGTAGTGCCCAGTGATAGGACAAGGAACAGTGGGTGTAAGCCTGGGCATTGACGGTCCTATCCCAACATGAGGAGGAACAACTTCGTTGTGAGGTTGGCAGAGCCTGGCAGAGGCTGCCCAGAGAGGTTGTGGAGTCTCCTTCTCTGGAGACTTTCCAACCCCCCCTGGCTCTGTTGCTGTGTGGGCTGCCCTGGGTGACCCTGCTCTGGCAGGGGGGTTGGACTCTATGATCCCCGGAGGTCCCTTCCAAACCCTACCATCCTCTGATTCTAATGATGATTCAGCATTTCTCTTAAATATTTTACTAACCCAACTTTCCTCTCACTGTGAGATTAAGCCACAACTGATACCCTCTGGTCAAACCCAGCTCCAAGTCCCACATTGTCTTAGTGCCTATAACCAAGAGGTTATAAAAAGTGCTTACTGTTGGCACGATTCTTCTCACTGATGTTGCAGGGCACTTTACCACTGAGTCCAGTAAGAGATTAGTACAACTCTAGTGCAGTGAATTTTGACAAATCCCATCCTACCTTTGTTTTCGGTCTCATGAAACATAAGAGAGATAGTGGAAATATTTATTGCTAATCAAATATTGATTTCTTACCGTAAGAATTCTGGCCAATTATGACTATCTGCCTGCTGTGTTTTTCCAGGGCTCTTCTTGGTACCTGTGCCCTCTGGGATTTACTTTAGCACATCAAAGTGTCTCTCGGCTTCAGTATTTCTTCATAGCTAACAGGATCCATTCAGCAGTAACTCCCCTTCAGCACACATGTGCAGAACTGCCAAAAATTATCCTAGAAAAACATTTCTTACCAAGAAAAGACAGATTTGGGAAGGAAGGGGGAGTAACACAGAAAAAAAATAGGAAAAAATCCTCGTGTCTAGAACCTGACTAAGCTGACAGAATTAATGAGCACTTGCTCTAAAGTCTCTGTAGATTTTTTTTCTTATGACAAACACCCTCTTTTCAAAACTCAGAAGTTACCTGTGATGTTCTGCTTTATGGCAGTATGACGTAGCCCTGTAGCCCCACAGCTAAGTCTCACATCTGCAAAATTCCCCACAGACAACACAGACAGTCCTTCTGCAGGCTGCAGACCCTCTTGGCTACTCATCATGGTGAAGGTGCTTCCTCCTCCCTACAGGTTCACTGTCCTGGCACCGTATGAAGTTGCCAGCTGTGCCTGAGGCATTCAGATAGATCTTAGATGATCCAGAGGTACATCAAGTGCAGGACACCCTTAAGTGCTTGCAGAATTAGGACACTGCTTGCTACAAAACATATTTATAACCGTCCTGAAAGCTTAACTGCTTCACACTGTGCATAACTGGTTTCCTTTTTCCCCTCTGCCTGTTTATGCATCTCTTAAAGCTTCTCAGTTTAAAATAAACACAGACAAACCACTGCAGTTGAAGGTGCCAAAGTGTACAGAAGGGAGAGTCATGCGCAAGAGTGCAAGCTCCTCCTGAAAGCCTGACAGACTCATGCAATGTTTTTCTTAGGTTAATAATAAATAATCATACCATTCCAAGCACATGGATTGCGTTAACAAGCAGAGGACGACACAGAAAAATGTTGGTATTTTTTGGCTGCTGAAACTCAGTTACACAAAATATTTGCCAGAACTGACAGCTAGAAGGAAGATGGGGATGCACCTTCTTGGAGCGTATGGGCCTTTCATCTAATTCCTAACTACTGCAGACGCCCCTCATTTTTCTCCTCTCTTGTTTTGACCCATTTTAGTTGATAGGTCTTCTGGAGTTCTATGGTAAGGATCACTGTCAGGCAGACACAGTAAGAAAAGTCCAGTGATTGCAGCTAAGTGAGGACCTTCTAATGCAGAAGAGAACCCAATACCTTGATCAAGGTGCAGCTGAGGCCAGGAGTCTGAGCAAGGATTGCCCAAAGGTAGTCCAACAGTCAGGGACATTGAAAGACCACCAAGTGAAGAGCAAGTCAAACACACGCTCAGAGGCAGGTCTAGCTGAAAAGAAACCATGCAGAATAAAGTATAACTGAGTCCAAAATAACAGACAGGTAAGCCAGTCATGAGAGAGAAAGAGCCCTCGGCAGCAGAGGGCAGGAACAAAGAGGGATCTGCAGAACTGCATCAACAACCAAGCAGTGGGCTGAGCAGTCGAGAGAAATTGCTCTTGACTCTTGACAGGAGGAGCTGTGTTAGACTTCCACTGAACAAGAAAGATCCCATTTTAGGGTCCCAGGTTCTGTGTTTTCTCAAGTCCTGACTTTTGTAGATCAGAGAATAAGCAGATGGTTTCTGGTCATTTTGGGACATCACAATTCTTTGGCCATGGCCATCCAGCCAGCTGACATGCCATGATCTGTCCACTCTGGTCACTCGTGCTCCCCAGGAGCTTCTTTTATAGGTGCAGGGTGGTCACGCTTGCCCTAGCAACACCCAGGCCTCCTTGGGCTCTCCTGCAGTCCCTGCTGGCTCCTGGCTGGTCTCTGCTCCCCTGGCATTTCCCTACCAAAGGAAAACCTCAGGAAAGCCCCTGTACACGGAGATCCACCGCTCCACTGTGGGCTAGGCTGGCTCTGGAGCGGCTCTCCTTGGCAACTGGGCAGTTACATTGCGGTTCCTCTGAGTTTTCACTGAAGGCAAACACAACACGATGCATTCTTATTCTGGCCCCACATCTCCTCACAGCCTTTCCAGCCTGGAAAAGCTTGGCAGCATCCAGTAGCTGCTGCTCCCAACTCACCTTCTTCTGCTTCTCCTGATGGATTTTCTTCCAGCTCTGGAAATCAGTGAGGACATTTTTTTTTCACTCCATACATACGGCTTTGCATTTTGTTGGGCAGAAAACCACACTGGCTCTTGTGCTGAGTTTGTTTTATTCAGCTGTTTTGCAGCCCCACATGTACAAAAGCTGTTTTTATCTCTCACTTCTCATTCTGATGCTTATATATGCACCCAGTTTTCTGAGCTGTGCTTGTTTTATGACCTGCTGCTCAGCTGGCAAGTTAGCAGGTGTTTGCTGCGTTCATTTGAGGAATATTTCTTATCTTCAGCAAAACTCCCCTGGAGATTTGTGTCTAGCTTGCACCTTTACACAGTTTTATCTATCATTTGGAATTAGCATAAAATCCAGATTATAGTAACAGTACACACTGCGTAACCGTGTAGTGAAAGCAGTACCGCAGGTGTGCGGGAAACCTCTGAAAGCATCTCATCCCCCTGAAGGCAAAGGGAGGATTTTCACGAGTGCTGAACTGCCTTCTGGGGTCTGGATTTCTCGAAGAGTTTGAGGAGCTAACAGGCAATGAAGGGTACTGGCCTCAGACAACAGAGCCCATCGGATGCGGAAGCGATGGAGGCAGGAGTTTGTCTCCAGAAATAAATGTTGAGAGTGTATCTATCGAAATGCTCAGAGCGATATCTGGATGCTCAGAGCGATCTCTGGATGCTCAGAGTGATATCTGAATGCTCAGAGCGATAGCATACTCTGACACTGTGGTGGCTGGAAAATATTCTCTTGCTTTTTCAATAGGGAAGTCATTGTACAGTTCTATTTCATAATCGTGCACACCTTACGTTTGTAACATTGCCGGGAAGACCGTTTCAATATCTTAGCACAGAGGGAGTGTTTGCAATAATCCTGTCTCCTGAAGAGACACAGCCTATGGAGCTCAGGATGGTCTTTGCTGCCAACTCTCCTTTTAGTAGATGAATTCCCATCTGCAAGGGGTGGGGGCTGTGCTGGAGGAATTTCAGAGAGGGATAAGAAGACATTTCTCCACCAGAATTACAGCTAAATAAAATTTGGTATAAACTCAGTCTGTCTAACTTCAAAGATACCAAGGCCTCAGTTTTGTTAACTACTTTGTCACAGTTATCATAGCTACATATACACACACGTGTATACACACATGGTGCTTTGTATAATACATGGGGTTTTTACATTTTAAATTACTGAGAACAGAAATAGTACACTGAAGTCCAGATTCTGCAATCGGTTTCTTTTACAGTAATGTTCCCCCTGCTGATTTCATACTTCTCAGCTGTACCTCCCATGTGTTTATGAAAAACATATATGCAACTATCGTACGCTAGATTTAGAGGAGGGTTTGAATGTAAAGCTGAGCAGACAACCAGCTTGTTTGCATTTCATGGTGGCTCTGAAAGGTCTGAGCCATAGTGTGGAGCAAAACCAAATCAACCAGATACTCTTTGCAAAAACTGAGTCCTATAGTTTTGGATTCCCTGCCACCCCCCCAGATAAAATGGAAGTTTTTCTGTGTGCACAAGCCAAGCTGTATGAAGTCACCTTCCTATTCTGCAGTCTGAACCAGGGCAGTTTTTCACCCTGGATGACTGCAACTCAGGGGGCAGGGGTCTCAAGTTGCATTTTTATTTGATTTTTAAAATTTTTTTTATATCCGAGGCAAGTGTGTTAAACCCCATGAGTTTAGGAAAACAGAAAGGAGTGGAAACATCACTAAAAGCAATACACAGGTCAGACTCCAACAACTATGGTGTGATATCATATTCTGGCTGCAGCCAGCTCAATGAGAAATGGAGCCAGCTGGTCCCTACACAGTTTAGGTGACGGCACCTCCTGTAAGCATCAGGGGTGGATATTGAATTGCAGACCATGAAATAATTCCTAGGGTGGAGTGCAGGAGCCAGCTCCTCAGCTGCAGGAGGTCAGCACAGGTCCATACACTTGCACCAAATGGGTATCTGCCTCAAGGTGGACACCTGTTTCT
Organism: Chloroceryle amazona; assembly: GCA_027560015.1. Lineage (NCBI taxonomy): Eukaryota > Metazoa > Chordata > Aves > Coraciiformes > Cerylidae > Chloroceryle > Chloroceryle amazona. Next base: position 94,962 of record JANHFX010002130.1, read on the forward strand.
ATTGCTTATTAAGCCAGAGGGTTGCTGTAGGTATCTGGAGGATGGAGTATACACCCTATATTAAGTATGAGTAGCCCACAGATGCTGGCTTGTGTCCCTTTGTGTATTCAGTTGGTGGCAGATTTGTAGTGTCCGTTCAGGAGCTGACTCAACTTGGAGAGATTTGCCTGGCCGTGACTCGCAGCAGGATTCAGCATTTCAGTCGAAAGCAACTATACTCTAAAAGCTGCCAAAGTTTGTTGGGGAAAAGACTCCACATTCTGCCTTAGAATAAGCTACATAGAAGGAAAAAAAAACATCTCAGGGCTTTCATCATTTGTTCATTTTGTATGGACAGGAGCCCTTAGCATGCTCAGAATAGAGCTGGGAGGAACATGGTGTTACAAAGTCAGAGTAAATTAGAAAGAAAATGGATAAAATCCCCTCATAGTTCACCGCTAAAGAATAATCATACAGCATCTGCCTTTATGTCTAGAGCTGCATTACAATGAAGGACACAATCAGTCTCTCAAACATATATTGCTGGCATGGCTTATCATCATCTACCTCTCAAGCTGATCCTTCTGCCTCAGTTAAGTAGTTTTCCATTGACATTTTCTATTCCTTTTCAATGCTGTAGGAGCTTTTGATGACATTGACTATTACAGGACTTCCAAAACTCAGATCTTCTTTAATAGGAGGACAATCTGATTTTCTGCTATCTTTTCTTTTGCACTTACCCCAAAATTGTGCAGGCTTCTTGAAAGGACTCAGCCCCCCCTGACTGGAGATGGATTTCTCTGGAGTTCCAGTCTGCTCCCGTACAGCTCAGAGAGCACAGGCTGGGAGGAAGAGGAAGGCATTACTAAAGATGTACCATTTCTGAAACACCCTTTCATCTCCTTCCACAGAGCTGAGGTGATATTGCTGAAACAGATTTAAAATCTCAACGATTCAAAACTTTGCACTGTAATCTCATTTTTAACGGGTGCTTCTGCCCGTGAAGCACCAGTGCCCTGTTCTAATTCAACCCTCACTTTACCCCATGTATCTATTTATTTACTTTATCTACATGGTTTCTTTTAAACGACTCCTGTTATGAGGAGGTTGCTAACCTGTTACAGATCAGTTGGCTCTTTATATCCACCCCCATGTGCTCTTGTAATATTGCAACTCTGGATTTGGTAGTAAGTCATTACAGTCTTTCTCTCTCCAGATATTTGCTTCTATCAGGATGCTGTTAGAGCACTGCCAGGCAGCCAAGACTAGGGTGAAGGGTGCAGAAGGTAACATTTCCCTAACATCTTTGCAAAAGTGATTTTGTCAACAACAGCAGACCTGGCTCATCATGGTAGGGGTTGGAAGTGACCTCTGAAGATCATCGAGTCCAACCCCCCTGCCAGAGCAGGACAGAACTAGAGCAGATCACTTAGAAATGCATCCAGACAGGGCTTGAAAGTCTCCAGAGAAGGAGACTCCACAGCCTCTCTGGGGAGTCTGTTCCTGGCTCTGTAACCCTCACAGGAAGAAGTTCTTCCTCATGTTGAGGTGGAACTCCCTGTGCTCCAGCTGGAATCCATTGCCCCTCATCCTGTCACAAGGCACGAGTGAAAAGAGGTTGTCCCTGCCTTGCTGATGCCCAGCCCTCATCTATTTATAGACATTAATCAGATCCCCTCTCAGGCTTCTCCTCTCCAGACTAAAAAGCCCCAGGTCTCTCAGCCCTTCCTCATCTACTCCCGCTCCTCTGTCTGCATGCACAGCTGTGAACGCGCACAGGATCCAACACGTCTACAGATGTGCATATCTGTTTCTATCATAAGCCACCCCACTCCTCTGAGTTCATAATGGCAATGAAAGGAAAATATCCAAGTACTTTGCAAGGCTGCAGCTCCTCGGTTCTTCATCCCCATGCCTACTGCTCACAAGCACAGAGTCCTGCAGCCTCAGCAAGCAGAGGTGGTGTCAGCAGTGAGGGTTAGCTGGTGCTCAGAAAGGGCAAGCGTAGCCTGCAGCCTGCACGCTGCGCTTGCTCCTCTGAAGGGCTGCAGCATTAAAATCCCCAGGTCAGGGCTTTTGCTGCAATCTGAAATGCTCTCCCCCACACACCACTTTAAGGTCACTGTCAGTGGAGGTCAAGGATCACAACTACTTGAGCCAGTAATGACTGGGTCCCTGTGCTACGGCTTGCTTCACAGCAAGTCTCTGTGCTGGATCTTGATGGGTAGCTGTGATCTAAGGCTGCTGCCTTTTTGCTTTGCAGTTTTGCTTTGCAAATCCTCATCACTTGGCAATCGAGTTTGTGCTTGTGTAGCATCACCTGCATCTGTCTGGATGCTACTGCAAAGTAGAGTAAAGCACGGTTAATAAATCCTCAAAGGCCCTTTTCCATTAGCCATCACAAATATAGTTAAGCATTGACAAGCAGAAATCAAAAGCCTTTGGTTCAGAAATGTGGGAACCATCAGGAAAATGTTTAAATGTAGGTATACGTTTAAACACCCTCTGAACCTGGGCCTAAGTATTTGCAGATTGAATCTGAGTTGATCAGTACCAATAGCCTTGTTAAATTTCTACTGAGCCCAAAATAAGCTCCTCCTGAAGAATGTGGCAAGGGAGTAGCACACACTCCTTATTCAAACACTTAGGAAATTATTTTGACTCCAGAACTAATTAACTGGACTGTATCTTAATCAGTCCTAGTAGTACCACACAGACGTAAGCAACCTATCATATGATTCCCTACCAGCCTGATATATTTCAATTTCAACGTAACTTAATAATTGCAGTAGCAATTAGTTAAAATGTAAGTAGGAAAAAACACTGGATGGAGACATCTTAATTTAAATATAATCCATTAAGTAAAAACTGCTATTCTAATTAGTGATAATGTAGCACAATTAGGAAATAAAATTTGATTGGTACATTGGAATTTAAACTTAATTAGTAACTGCTATTCTAATTAGTAAATGCAATACGTTTCGTGCACTGTTTTGTCGGGGAGAAGTGCGTGCACAGTAGAGGTGATGGTGAGGAAACAGGCACCAGAAGAGCTGAGGTGAGTGGTAAGGAGCAGAGGGGTTCAGCCAGTGTCAAGCCCAACATCCTGTATCTGAAGCAGCACTGACCTTACAGCAGGATAGGTTTCATCTCACTCCAAATCTTAACATGAAGGACAATTCATCATCGCTTGCAGGTGATCTCTTCCCGTGGTTTATTACTTCCAATGCCCAGGTGAAAAGTTTCACTTTGACATCCACAGTTTTCTGCTTCCTGATCTGGACCAACAAATTTGGATAAAGTGGGGATAAAGTGGGGAAAAAGACTGTGGAAGTCACCTGGGTTAGAGAGCTCAGGGGTTTGAATGAGGAAGATGCATCTTTGTGTCATCCTAGACACAAAGTCACTAAAACTACCACAGAAGAAATTGGAGGAAGGAACTAGAGACCTAACTGGGTCAATAGGCTTCTCAAGAATCACAGAATGTGAGGGATTGGAAGGGACCTCTGGAGATCCTCGAGTCCAACCCCCCTGCCAGAGCAGGGTCACCCAGGGCAGCCCACACAGGAA
>JANHFX010002130.1:98610-109639 GCA_027560015.1 Chloroceryle amazona
AGGAGCCCCAGCTCCCTCAGCCTCTCCTCAGCAGGGAGCTGTTCCACTCCCTTCATCACCTTTGTGTCTCTGCTCTGGACTCTCTCAAGCAGTTCCCTGTCCCTCTGGAACTGAGGGGCCCAGAACTGGACACAATATTCCAGGTGTGGCCTCAGCAGGGCAGAGTAGAGGGGGAGGAGAACCTCTCTGACCTACTGACCACAGCCCTTCTGATCCACCCCAGGCTGCCATTGGCCTTCCTGGCCACAAGGGCTCAGTGCTGACTCCTGGGCATCCTGCTGCCCCCAGGACCCCCAGGTCCCTTTCCCCCAAGAAAGATATTATAATATTTCTTTTAACAGGAGAAGGGGGGGAGGGTGGGAAGCATGGACTGTTTGTTTTGGAATTTGTTTGGTTGTTTTTTTAACTAACCATAATAATTTCAGCATATCTTTCCTGGAAAACAGTCCATTGAACCCTCTTGTTATGAATACATACTTGGCACCATTCTCCATTGTATTATTTTGCATTTATTGGCACTGAATTCTGTCTGCCATTTTATCAGCCAGTCACTTTCTATCTTCAACACCTCAGTGGCAATTTTAGTTTTGTGTTTCTGGAGCAGCATCCAACCACAAGGGAACTTTGTCGCTTCCCAGTCACCCTGTGACTGTGCAAAACATACCAGGTCCTAGGACTGGTCACTGCTGGATGCTCATTGTACAGACTGGCTGGTTATTCTTCACTTAAGTACTCATCTTTTAGCAGATAATACCCTGCATTAAGAATAAATTAATTACAAATAATACATAGGATCAATATATAAAAACTAATGACTGAAATCCCATGACAGCTTTAAAAGACTTTGCTGAAAAAGTCTTTGTCAAAAGATTTTCAAAATCCAGTGCTTTGTATTGATTGGATTCTCCTTATTAATATCCAAGTTACTACAGAGATCTTTGATTTTTTACGGTGATAACTTCCTTTTATAAAACCTACATAGACTGCTTTTTCCCCCCACTGTATCATATTTATCCAAATAGCTACTCATTCCATTCTTAATTACAATTTACACCAGATGCTCCCAGACTTCACTTCAAAAACATCGGTTATAATTGCCAATTTCCATTCTCCTGGTACCAGGGACTATTTAAGGAGTACATGAAAATGCCACAGCTGGTAGGTCAGCACTTTCATACTTGAATTCCTTTACACCTCTTGTGTGAATATTAGTTAGCTTTTGCAGTTGGTTACTAGTCTTTTTGTTCATTTATTTGGAAACCTTTTCAATCGGTAATTTAATTTCAGATAGATTGTCAGAAAAGCACCCCAGAAAGATGCAGCGATGGGGGAAAGTTCCCTTGGTTCCTGCAAAATGAATTTTTTTTAATGGCTTTTTATGATGTAGTCTGATCTGCTCCGAGTGCTCCCGATTGTGCCTCAATTATTCATTATCCCTACAGAGTAGATGGCAATACCCCTATTTCTGATACATTTGGGAGGTGGAAAGTATTCCTTTGCATTTTGCAAGCTCAGCTTTCCCCCCCCCCCCTTTTATTTTTTTTTGGGCTTTTCTTACTAGAGTTTAGCATTTAACTTAATATATTAAGCATTAATATATTAAAACTTAATTTAGCATTAATATTCCAGAATTTGGGCATGTCCTTGTGTGTGTGTGTGTGTGCATGTGTGTCGAAACATCATTTCTACCTGTCCTCAGTGGCTTTTACTGCACTGACTGTAATACTTTTATTTATTTTTATTCTGATGGGTAATAGACATTTACTTTGAGCTTCTACTTAAAACACTTCTTCTATAATCCAAGAATTTGACTTTTTTGACTGTTCCTTTTATGTTTATTCCTGTTTGGTTTGCTAGATGGCTGGAGAGTAAGCTTTTCCATTCTTCCTCATTCTTTTTTAATTCCCTCCCTTTGAAGTTAAAAACGAAGCAGCACATTTTCTGTTCTTGGATGCGAAGGTGGAGAAGCAAACCACTTACATGTATCCGCTGCGGGCAGCGTGGATGTTTCCACTGCTCACTGTCTTCACAAACAAGTTACACAAATATCAATCAGGATTTTACTGGGATGACTGGGTTGGCCTGGAGGTGATTATAGGGACTATTTAACCATAAATGGTTCCCTGCAATGCTCTTTTTTGCAGCTTTATGAAATATATGAGAGTAATAAACACCAAGGGAGAAAGAAATGCTTCTCAAACTGAGGGTTAAAGCTGGTACAGCAACAAATGTATTTAACTAACTCACGAATAAACTAAGGCTGGCAACTAGAAGACAGTTCACCTCCAGCAGTGAAGTAACTCCAACCAGGAAGGCAGGTTAGGAAAACGTTAACTGTTTAACACAGCAATCTCTAAATCTGTGGGAAAGATCACAGGGCTTGTTTTCTATGACAGCAAGGACTCAATTTGCTGAGAAAGATCTTTCCTAGGTGCCTCAGGGTGTCTTTGTGCCCTTTGCTGTTGGATTTGAGGATCCTCCCCCATGCAAAACGTTTGTGCTTGCTCCCCAGCTTGAAAAAGTGATTCAAGATCCGATGTCATTTTATCAGTTACTCTGGCAGCAAAATTCACTATTGTGAAGGGAAAAACAAAACAAAACAAAACAAAACAATGTCTGTCTTTTTTTGTACCAAAACTGCCACTTGATAACTCCACTGGATGTTCTTGGTTCCTGAGTTATAAGAACAATCCACTTCCCCCTCTCCCCCAAACTGCATCTCCACAGATTTCCCTTGTACACCCCCCCAGACACCTCTATTTCCACACTAAAGAGCTATTTAATCACCCCTTATAGAAAGCTGTTCCATACGACTGATAATCCTTATTGCCTTGCTTTGGATGTTGCCCAGCACTGCCAGATCATTTTTGAGCTAGACAAACTGGAATTGCACGCAGCACTCAATATACAAAAACATCATGCATTAAAACAGCAGCCTGGGGGTATTTTCTGTTCTCTATCCCTAATAATTTTTAGCATAACTACTAACGAGGACTGAGCAGATGTTGAAGCTCCAAGATCTTTTTCCTTACTGGCAGCAGTCATTTTAGTGCCCATAACTACAGCCCCGTGCAGAGCTGTGTTTTTCAGCAGGGTTTTCACATCCTGTGCGGGAAAGAAAAGACTTTGACACAGCCCAATTGGCAAAGTGTCATCTTCAGCAGGTACTCCCCTGCCCGATACGTACCAGAAACCACTCACAGCCAGCCACATCCACTCAGTGCTCTGGATGTCTTATCAACCTGGATTCAGGATATTTCTCTAGTGCAATGCTCTCTCAGGTTTCCATTCAAGGAAGTCACGTAAGCATCTGATTAATACCCGTCTTGTTAGCTAAATATTTAAGCACAAAGCTACCGTTACACACCTAACAAATCCTTTTATCTTCAGCAGGATTTCAGCGTTTGCTTGAATCTAAGTATAAACTTTGGTACTTTGCCGAGTGGAGATGCCTTCTCAAACAAAGCTTTTATTGAATGAATTAACTAAACAAACCCAGATTTCCTAAATCCCAGGCTTTCACCTACTGGAAATGGGTTGAGTGTGTGCATGGCTTACAATGAACAGATGCTGAAGCTGTTCATCAGAATTATTTTATGCCAGCAAGCGCAAACACTGCCTTGTTTGTCCTGCACCTTCTAAAGACACGAGTGCCTCACCCAAGTCAAACTTCACTAAACAGGAGGCACAGACAAAGGGAAGGTCTTGAAGACAAAGGCAGTAGCAGCAGACCACTGAGTGCACACATTGCCATTGCCAAATCTGAATCGAGATAAAACACTGGCCTCTTGAAGAAGCCTCTCTGACTTTCACTTAATGCCAGAGGAGCCCCTTGAGGTGCACGCGCATCAGACTGACCACACTTGCGGTTTTAAAAACCCTGACAAGCTTTAGACGTTCTCCAATTAGTCAGTATTAAAGTCTGAATGCTGCCCTGTGGTTCTGCTTCTCCTTGGACTGGGAGAAGCTAGAGCCATTTCATCGGATGGTTTGTGTTTCCCAGGGGAGATATTTCTTCCTGCTCTTATTTCACTGGCCAGGACATGGAAAACTAACCCCTGCTTTGGTACCCGCTGTAGTACAGAGCGGGGAGAAGCTCTTCTCCCGGGGTTTCTGAGCACCATGGTACAGTGGTGGTAGACATAGAGAGCTCAGAAACCTCACCAAGGAGGAAAGTCTTGCTGTGACTGCCAGCTGGCAGCCTGCACTGCATTACTGGGGTACATCTGAACACCTATCAACCTATTTTACCAGTTTTGCACAGCACCTTCATTGCCAAAAAAACCTCGCCCAACTATTTTTTTTTTTTTACCATGTATTTTGACAGGCTCTAATACAACAGGGTTTGAGGCCCTGATCGTGTAAAAATCATGTTCCAAAGACCTACTGGGTAATCAAGGGGTCTTTACCAAGCTGGTAAAGCTTTTCTGCAAACTGACTGGGAAAGCAGGAGCACGGGTAAGTGCTGGTAAGGGACTTGCTTAGAGCTGCATCGTGAGCTAGTGCTTGAGGGAAGAACGTTACCTGCCTGTTCTGGGCTATACAAATTGCATTTCTCCTCCATCCGCAGGAGCCAAAATTACAGTTTGTCTCATACAGTGGAGCAGAAATAAGCAGTGTCTCCATGGTGGAGGGTTTGTACCATTAGGTCCTACTTGATGTTCCTAGAAAATGATGGTCGTGTCCTCTGAATGCCCTTTGCTGTGCTAAATTTTGATTAATCATCCTGAAGAGCCCTCTGATGAAGAGTCAGCCTGCCCTCATACCGCACTAAACACCGCAAGAACATCTCAGCTAATTTCAGCTGTCAAAATATTAACTACCTAGTCCCAGCAGCCACCGGGGTACGCTGTGCTCAGGGGAGATTCAGGGCTCAGGCAGACTTCATCTCCCCCCAGAGCTACCTGCCTCTGCAGGAGAGGGTGATTCATCCTATCCTAAAATAGACACATAAAGCAGGGATTTGCATCACACTCTGGTAATGCTCTTCATTCGTCCTCAGCTCTTGATGTCTCTCAAGGGAGCCCAGGTTCCCAGCACTGACCAACCCTGGGGCCAGGTGGTTAAAATAATACAAAATAAATCCCAAGCAAGGGCCTTTTTCCCCACCCCGAGCAGCCAACAGTCTAAATTGGCCAGATCTTCAGAAGGAAGCTTTGCGGCTGTCAAGTCCTCTGTGCAAGACAAATGCCATCCTTACTTACAGACAGGGCTTGCAAGTAATTGCATTTCAGACAAGATTTTCTATCCTTGTCCCTGTTGAGCCACAGGGGGATGTTCTCATTTCAACACACGACGGAGCGTGGCTTTGGCATGTTCCGTGCAGAGTATATTTGACATTTTAATTGATGCCATTTGTTAATTAAGAAGGATAAATGATGACAGGGAGAGGGGAGGAGATCTTATAAAGAATGACTAATAACCTTGTTCAAAAGCAGGTAATGAGATACGGAGTTAAAAATATGTAAGAGCTTGCAAAAATGTCTAAATGTTTTTCAGAAATCAGGTGCTGCCCTTCTTTTCCCTATCACAGAAATGTCAGGGAGTGGAATTCATCAACAACTTACAACACGTGCTTTGTACTCAAGGATTTTCTAGCAGAAAAGGCCATGCATTCCTGGCTTAACCAATAACTGGTCTCCTGCCACCGTGTGGATTAGCGCTCCCCCCCGCCCTTCTCTCCACTTGCTGCTACCACAGGTACCACCAAGGCAGAGGATGTGGCCGTGCCAGCACCAGGCTCAGCACCCGAGCGGGACTGGACCCCAGCTTTGCACAGGAAGACATCAGGCAGTGGCAGCTTCCCTCAGCACTGAGGAAGAAAGTGGAGCTGGTGGCCTGATGCTCAACAGTGATTCCCCTTTAAGATGCACCCGCAGCTGTGTTTGGGGTTGTTTTCCCTAAACTGGTCTGTGTGCTACACAAAGCCCCTTAATGGAGAAGAACAGAGCAGTGTCTGTTAGCCAAGAGGGTGGCTGTGCAGAAAAGCAGACCCAAAGAAGTCTCAAATCTAGCTGCTTTCCATGCAGATGCACCTTTAAGCAGACTGGAGGGAAAGCCAGGCAGAGGCTGGAAAGGAAAGCAGTTTGCACCAGTTGATGTAGGGAGAAAGGCTGTCACATCCAAATTCTCAGTGCCAATCCCTGTCAACCAGAAGCCACACAAGCTTGGTGTGTTTTACACTGAGCAGGGCTTTTAAGACCTATCAAGAAGGAGGCTGCCTTGCTTTTCCTTTCCAGCTGCATTTAGACCTTCCTGCCTAGTTTGAAATGGCACTTCTGCCTCCCCTTCTTCTCTTCATGGGGCTACTTCTGCCTCCCCTTCTTCCATTCATGGGGCTAGGCTTGACCCAAGAATGGCCACCTTGCCATACTGCATTGCACGGGCTCACCTTCATTTTTCTGATCTCACCCTCTCTCCTCTCCTGCTCCTCTGCACACGCCAGGAGAAGCACTGGTACCTACATGTCCACGTCTGTGTGGAGTACAGAGTACGTCCTCCCATCTGGTACAGGCTAGAAAAGGCACATGGGTACAGGAGTTATTTACTAGGGTCTGTAATGGGTATATGATGCCTGTCTCCGAGGTCAGATAGTTTACAAAGGGTCTCCACAACCAGGACCTTAGCAGCAAAGCTGCATTTTTGGAAGAACCAGCAAAGCACACAAAAGGGTTACACCTTCAGCACATCTCCTCCCTTCCCCAGCCCTCATTTTCCCTTGGTGAGGATTAGGGGGAAGGCAACAGTGAACATCACTGCACCTCTGGAGCTCCAAGACGAGCGCCAGCACTGGGGCAGTGTCAGGGGTCTCCACATGTAAATATACTGTGAAATTTCCAGAAAAGATCATTTTCAACTTCCATGTAAAAAAACAACTGTGAAAAGTTTGGGGAGATGATTAATCTGAGCTACAGATTGGTGCAGGCTGGCTGTTTGTGGTTTTTTTTTTCTATTTGTTTTAGGTTATTTACTCAAAGTATTCATTTGTTTACCTTGTTGTTTTCCACTCCCTGCATCTGTTCATTTGTTTAAGTACAAGCCTCCTCATTTTCCACTTCTGTTTCCTCTCATTACAGTGGAGCATCTGCTTAGCACTTAAAAAAAAAAAATCTATCAAAAATCATCTTATATCATGGAATAGAAAGTTTTCATAAAGTATGAGTAAAGAACAATTATTGTCTTCATAATCCCTTTTATTATTGCTATTTGTTTAGGCTCGAGTTTGAGAACAATGATGGATGCCTTTGACAAACATGGTTTGGGGAAAACAGAAGGGATGATGACCTAAGAAAATAACAAAGAATCGTCCCTCCTTGAAAATCAAAGAAACGAGACTATTGTCTGTCTTGAAGAAGCTTGTGAATCTTGAGATGGTGATAGCCTGCAAAAGTTTAGGGTGTTCCCTGCTAGCCAGAAATCCCAAGTCAGGAAGGATGAGCCTGGCTAGCTGTGACCCAACTACAAAACCTCTTCTGAAAGCTCAGATGAGCACATTTGTTCAGTGCACACGGGAAATGCAACATCACCATCACCTCCACCATCTCCTCTTCCTTGCCAAAGCTCTCCTCTCTTTCCTTCTTCCTTGACCGGCCATTGCTAGGGGCTCTGAGTCTGTGCCCCTTCCCTCCTGGCAGGGAAGGAGGCAGGGAGAGCATCGCTCTACCCCTCTGCCTCCCCCTCCGCCTCCCCCTCCCCGCCTGTGCAGCAACCGCAGCTCTCACCAGTTATTCACGCTGAGGAATCTCATCTGACCAAGTGACATTTAGAGGAAATTGTCTTGCTGACTAAAAGAAACAGTTAGTATCTGGGGAAAAGTTATCAGAAGTGCATAAGGGGGTGACACAAAGCCAAGTGTCCTCTTGCTGACTAACAGCTGCAGGCAAGAGCAATTCATTAACATAATCAAGTTAGATAAAATTTCACATTGGGGAGGTTTAAACAAGTGATAAAACCAAGTGGCAGGTAGATGAACGTCTGTCAGCTTTTCCAGCAACTGCCTGACTCACCTCCAGGTTCAAGTTGAGATTTAAGAGGTGATCCTATTGCCACCAATCCATCGCAACTGACTTGATATTGCAGACACAAGATCCCCAGCTCAGCCTGACCACCCACACTATCTACTCCATTCTGCATTCCCTGCTTTCAAGCAGTTTTGAACAACAATCCATTGAGGATTTGCCCAAGCAGAAGCATACGGGGTGAGTTACTACTGTTCTGAAGTAATAAATACCATTCAGTTTGCTCCTAGGATGTGGTCACAGGATGCACCAAGATCTTATGTCCTAGTAACATAGTTATGGTAGAAATATGGAAAAACACAACTGCTCTAAGCTGCACCTTCTGAGGCTCGGGATGGCAGGGCCTTGGCAGGACATGTGGCTCGATGGCTCACCCCTCCTGGCCCTTTGGATCACCAAGGGCACAGCCTGGCTCGTGGTGGCACAACCCTGATCCTAGGAACTTTTGCAAGTTACAACACGCTCACATTGACTCCAGCAAGCCCTCAACAAGGCCTCTCATACAAGCAGAGGACATCACTGGGCAAGAATGAAGAGTGAGCCCTCAGCACTGCATCTCTGTGGGCTTTTCGCACCAAGGGGATCATTTTGTTCCTTCCATTTGCAGCAGCCTGAAAAAGCATGAGCTCCTTTTCACTGTCTCTCCTCAGTGTTATTGCCATCTGATTGATGTTAGAGGGGGAAGAAGAAAAGAGGGGGAAGAAACCATAAAGAAGAAAAAAAAACAACACCCACATAGCAACACTGCTTGGACATCATGGAAAACCCAGTGCCTGGAGACAGAGCATCTGGTTTGAGTTGTAGGATGGACCAATCACTTGTGAATCAAAATAAACAGCAGCACACGCTCTGTGCCTGTTCCTGAAGACATTTCTTTCTCATCTCACCAGGGATAATACAGGGAAGAGTTTCTTACAACACAAGGTAATACTTGCTACGTAGAAATACTGTTCCTCTAATTAGCAGAGAGATTCATGGCAGTGAGGAGAAGAAGAAAGCTTTTTTTTTCCCTTGCCCTATTGTGCTGTACAGATATGCTATCATTTAGAACATCACTTAATTAAATACTAGAAATGAGGACACTTTAGAATTGAATAATTCTTTTCTCCAACAAGTCTTTCTAGTGTTCAAATATTGGTCAGAAAAAAACACAACCTAGCCTTGTCATAGTCATCTGGTACTTAACTGCTGGGCTTTTTTCATTTAGTTACGTATTAAAGCATGAACTCTGAGGAAAACAATAATTCATTGCTCTCCAGAGTGGACAGCTGTGCTGAAAGAAAGAAAACAACAGCAAGTCTTTGTAAAGCCCGCCGTCTGATCTCCATATCAGCTATCATCCTTTACAAAACCCCACCTGACACAGCAGGTACGTCTTTTCTACATTAGCACTGCAAAGCAAACTGAAGGTAGGATCTTCAAAGACACGCACTTCATGATTTTCTCTCTTGATTCCTGTTGAAATCACTGGTAAAAATCTTTATTCCCTTCCCAGAGACCAGGGCATATCAAGCATATCTGAGCATCCTACACAGAGAAACATCAGTAAGTGCTTGTTTGTATCATCACAATTGTGCCAGGTCAGTGAAGACCCAAAGGTCATTCTGACCAGGCCAATCCACTGGAGGCATGCCTCCCTTCAAGGTGCCTCTTTAGCCCGCAGCACAGTTCTTCTCGTGGTGCCATTTGCTTGGGAAGCAGAGGGGATCCCTCTGGTGCCTTTTTCTCCTTTCGGCTTTGCTCCAGTTTAGATGGCTATGGGGAGGAGAAGCAGGGTTCCTCAGGACAGGATAAGGGAGCAGTGAGATTGCTTTGGCCTGCCACAGCGCAGCTTGCCAGCTGGGAGTCAGCTGCAGGACTTGGTAGGGCCTTTAGGGGCTGGCCCGTGAGGTCATCACTGCCCTTTTTCCAGATAGCAGAGATGGACTCGAGCTAGATCTGTTGAAAAGCAGCAACAAGACCTGCAGTGACACCAAAAAGAGGGATTAATACAAGCCTAGCAAAGTGGGAAGACACATGAAGCAGGGGATAAAGCCTAACAAGCTTGTTTTTAGAGAGCAGCTTCTGTCCACATCCTCCCCTTGCAACTGTCTTACACAGATCTGGCACAGGGATGCTGGTCCCAATCTCTTCTTCTGCACCAGTAATGTCCTGCAAGCAAGGATGACTGAAGGGAAATCACATGTGAGACTGTCTTAGCTGGAAAAGCCTCTGACAGCACACACCCCTACAAACGTCCTTCGAGGAAGAAAGGGTGGCTTTGGCCAAGAGCTAAAACCAAGCTAGCAAAGATAAGACAGGTCATGATTTCCACAGACCAGCAGATCACTGTGTCTATTAAAAAGGACAGACTCTATCAGTTTGCTCTGGTGGTTGTCACACAATAGCTAGTGTGCTCTGAGGACAGCACTTTTCCTAGTGAAGGGAAGGAAGGGGGAGAGTAGGGCATAAAAGGATGCCGAGGAATCAGTGGAGAGTTTACACACAAGGAGATCACAGTCTCTTCATTAGCACCAAATAAGAGCAGTTTTGAAGCACATGAATCACTGTGAGCCTTTTGCTGCACCATCTGTTTTGTCCGGCTAAATTCTCACATTAATCATCTTTACTCCTCGTGAGTAATTCCCTTGGGGAAAAACTACTGAGCATGTTTAAATTTATTAGCACTATCACAGTTTATTCAGAGTCCATACACAGCATCTTACACTGATGATGGAGAAAGAAAAACGGCAGGAATTGCAAAATGGTTTCTGTCACCTCCATACCTCCCACTGTTATGGCAGCAGCGGGTACTGGTGTTGCACTGACATCTCATGTATGTCCATGGCGCGGTGCCAAGCTTTGTACCACCACATCATGTTTCTCCAGAAACATGGTGACAAAAGATTAAGAATAGATGCAGATGTGGTTGCAGCAAGTCTACGGAAGACAAGGATGTAAGTGAGAAAAGAACAGTGGCCATGAAAGCTCTGAGCAGCTCTCCCTTTAGCTAAATTACACAAGTTTGCTCC
>JANHFX010002130.1:127665-145204 GCA_027560015.1 Chloroceryle amazona
GGTTTAAGGCTCCTTTAGATGTGGTGTTGGGGGACATGGTTTAGGGGTGGACTGTGCAGAGCAGGGTTGATGGTTGGACTCAATGATCCCAAGGGGCTTTTCCAACCTGAATGATTCAGTGGTTCCTGAGGATTTAGTGGGGAGGTGCTTTGAGGAGAGTATTCCTGCTGGCATTGAGTGTCAGTCCATGGAGAGGAGCAAGTCATGGCTGCTTTGATTTTAACAGCATGTTTTTGCTGGTGGAGATGACGGGCCCTGGGACTGTGGCTTTGGCTCTCTGTGCACATTCACATCTCAGCTGCTACTGACTCAGGGTACGATCCTCTTCAGGTGGGACTGGTGCTCCTTAAATCCTTCAGCAACTTCTGAAAACCATAAGATATACTCAGCCCCTCAAGAAGTCTCCTCAAACTGGCTTAGGTTAAAGGTCAGGCTGGGGTTGGGGTGCGAGGGTCTCTTCCAGCCCTAAAAATGCTTGATAAAGTCCCCTTGATCTTACATCAACCTTAAAGAAAGTGGCTGTAGATATCACATCCAGAGTGTTCTCCCTCCTCCTAACCTGAGGAAGCAAACTGCCTCCTTCCCAGTTTGGTGATTTCTTGTCTCTTGCCCTCTGAGTTAGATGTACATGAAGGTTCCAACGACACATTTGCCTTGCGTGTTGTATGTACACAAGTCCACGGGCTGAAGGTAGCTCATCAAAACACCCTCAGTTACTGCTTTTTTTACCACTATATGCAAATTTCTTGTTTAATTTAAATATATTTATCTTCCTTAGCATGTTTTACTTGAAAGATGACAAACTTCTCATGGCAGAACATGCTGGCAGTGAAATAAATTAATAAATAAATTAAAATAAAGGCAACACATCCTCTCAAACACATAGAACTGCAACAACCTCTACCCATTACTGTTTTAAACATCAAAAGTCACACCGATTTCTGACAGCTTGTCTTGATTTACTGACAATATTTAAGTAGTGCCTATTTTATAGCACTTGCTGCTACTTTGCTGACTTTCCAAGTGTTCAGCCTGCACTGCATCTGCAGTGAGCACAGTGTGGGAGGAAGCACAGCCTCTACGAGCTCAGTTCGTGGGCACATTCGCTACCATAGCTCTCACCAGGTTAATGGTCCATGATACAGCAAAGCAAGCCCAGGTCAAAATATAAGTTGCCCAGTCTCTGATCAGGAACACTCAGAATTGTCTCACTTTTTCCTTGCTGGATTGACACAAAAGAGGAGGATGTGCTCCCTTTACACCACCCTGCTGGGGGTCCCAGAAAGAAAGCAGTGTCTGGGGTCTTACTTATCCACAGTGGCCATGAACACCCCCAGGTTTACCTGAGATGGGACGTCCAGCCTGTAGGCACTTTGGAGGCTGGTGACCTGATCCACAAATCCCTGCAGTCAGCAGGATGGTTTTCATCACATTCAGTGATGTTTCCATCAAGCTGTAGTACAGAAGAGAGATGATGATTGAGGAAAAGTAGCAAAAGCAGTGATTCAGGTGGTGTAATCTCTGCAGCACCCATCCCATGAACATGCTGTGCCCATTGTACAGATTTTCTGGATGGGTACAATCCATGCTATTTTTTTTTCTTCAGAATTTGTGTTTGTTTGGTTTTCTTTCTGCTGAGGAGAGTTTCTAAGTGTCTTTTTCTTGAAAGCCTCAAAAGTTTTCAGGCTGTGTGTATTGGGATGTGTGTGGATAGACTGGCAATGCTGCCACAGTACCACCTGAGAGGTATACTTTATGATCACATTGTTTCCAGCTTCCCCCACATGGCCAGTCCACACCATCAGAAAACACATCACCAGAAGCTTCCACCAGAAAAGAATCATTTTTTCTGCCTTGTGCTACCATTATACCAAAAACTACAGCACTGAGACACCGCACTCCTGAAGGATATTTATCAGATTCCACACAATTACTAATTAGAATTATTAATTGTTGTCATATGGAAGATGTTCAGAAAGCAGAGATGGGGGTAGAAAATAAATAAGACCAACAAAACCTCAAAAACTGGAGTCTCATGCCCCTGTGCTTCAGTAATTCGGTGCAGCAGTCACACCCACCCATTCCATGAAGCCCTGAAAAGCAATCGATGCTCCTTCAGAAAGGCTTCCTCCTGGGGAGGCACCTGCCTTCACTCCTGCCACCAGTACTAGAGCAGTACTAGGCCAGACTGGTGGGAGCAACACAAAGCAGCCCAAAACAGGTGCACAGCTCCATCCTTGTGTCTTTTCATAACCAAGAGGAAATGACTCAAAACAGCTTTTCAAGTTCCTTTAATGCCATTTGCTAAGTGTAAGCGTAATTACAACACGTGTTGGAGGCTGCCCACCTTGACACGGGAGGATCACAGAATCCTAGAATGCCTTGGGTGGAAGGGACCTCTAGAGCTCATCCAGTCCAAGCCTCCTGCTGAGAGCAGGGACATCCTCAACTAGAGCAGGTTGCTCAGAGCCTCATCAAGCCTGACCTGGAAGGTCTCCAGAGATGGGGTCTCTTCCCCAGGCAACCTGTTCCAGGGTTCCACCACCCTCATAGTAAAGAACTTCTTCCTAATGTCCAATCTAAATCTCCCCTCCTTTAGTTTCAAACCATTGTCCCTCATCCTACCACTACATGCCCTTGGACACAGGCCCTCCCCAGCTTTCCTGTAGCCTCCTTCAGGCACTGGAGGCTGCTCTTCTCCAGGCTGAACAATCCCAATTCTCTCAGCCATAGGAGAGGTGCTCGAGCCCCCTGATCATCTTTGTGGCCTTTCTCTGGACTCACTCCAACACATCCATAACCTCCCTGTGCTGAGGGCTCCAGAGCTGGATGCAATACTCCAGGTGAGGTCTCACCAGCGCAGAGGGGCAGAATCACCCCTCTCGATCTGCTGGATGTGACTGGCCTTTTGGGCTGCAAGTGCACATTGTTGGCTCACATCCAGCCTCTTGTCCACCAAATGTACCTTTGCAAGGGCAGGTAGGAGCCTCACCAGCTCTTTGGCATTTCTCACAGCAAAAAGCCATTGCTCTGGCCCTCCTGTGCCACCTCCTGCAGAGCATCCTGCTGGGAAATACCATCAATGTTAGCAGCCTTGCAGAGAGAGAAACCAGCACCAATTCACCACTCGGGAAGAGTGCCTCAGTGCCAGGCACTTCTATCATTGGCTGCAAACATCCTCTTCCAGCCTCGCTTTTCTCTGGAGGGGGTCGTTACGGGATCTTGCTGTGCATGCCCTTGCCTTTCCACCCAAAGGCTGCTTTTTAACCTCTCTAGCAATTTTTATCTAAACACAACAGATGGATCTCTCACAGGCACTTAGATCCTACGTGCATCTGACAGAGCTGGGTTGTAGGTAGGGAAAAATTCCTCTCTCTCTCTCTTTAGCCCCTGGGGAAATGTCTAATGAGCTTTATTAAGCACCAGCCTATCAGCCCAGGAGAAAAATGCAGTGGAAACCAGGCTTCATTACTTCCAGCATGTGCAAAAACACCTCATTTAAAATACTTAATTTGCAGTGGTCTTGCTGGGCAGCCCGCTCCTGGAGGCACTGCAATGTCAGTGGATCAACTGTGTGTCACAGGTCCCGTGTATTATAAAGATGCTCTGCCTCAGAGGATGGAAGGCATTGCTTCTGCACGGGGACCTTGTCTTGGCTTTCTCCACGCAGAACTGAGAGGCTGGGATTTGTGGTGTAATGTTTGTAAGAAATCCCTGGTGTAATGCATGACTTGTGTTTATTTGTCCTGATCCAGCAGATCTTTTCCTGGATGAAAGGTTCATTGGGTCGGATGGACTGCCAATAGAAGCTGGGGTCCAGGGTTGTCCTGCACACAAATTTCTGTGCACATTAGAAACTCCCGTGTTGTCTGCATTAGTATAATGTCTGTGACTCTGGAAAGTAAGACAGCTAGTCATACACAGGGTATCCAAATACTGGAATATGAAGATGACTGGAGTGTAAGGCCGAGTTTATCAAGAGTCTATTGCAGGCAGATGCTCTGCAGACTTCAATGAGTGCTTTGCATTTCAGTTCTTTTCAAATGCAGCTCTGTAAACTGTGAATAGTCCCACTGTTAATGACTGGCTTGCTGTATTTATAGCAAGCCAGATGTTATTTAGCTATGGTGGGATTTAACAAGCAGTCTAAGAACTGAGGGCTTTTGTGTTGTTTTTTTTTTTTGTGTTGGGATTTTTTTTATTTTTTTTTTAATTTTTTTTAAAATTCCCAGCAACTAAATCATTCAAGTTTTGTTGCACCAACAACCCCCAAATGAAAGGGCATCTACTCCAGACTCAGCAGCACCAGCATGACACAGGACAAGGAGGTGATGCTTTTTCTAGAATAAGTTACGTAATTTAGAGAAAAGAGACTTGAGCTTAAATAGAAACAAATGCTCTAACCCTGCAGTGATTCCTTGTAAGTCAATCCATCTCCTCTCCCACTCTTTCCTGATTTGAGCACAAACGCTTTGAATAGAGGGAGTGCTCCCACAACAAATATGTGGCAGTGTCAGGCATGTTGGGGCTCAATTGCTGGCAGCTTCCTTCTTAGCCATTTAGCCATTGCTAAGATACAGATAACATCACAGACCTCTTTCTACCAATCCAGCTGGCTGTGGTTGCTCCCCATGTATTTGCTGAGAAGAGGATTTTGGTCCCCACCAGCTTTGGATGCCTGTTGTCCGTGTCACATACTCTTTTTCCAAGCAGCTAGTGCCAAATAGAGGCAAGGAACAGACAAGAAAGTAGGGAAGTGTAAGCAAATGAACAGCAAAGGAAAGGTTAAGAGGCCCTCCTGCTAATTCCTCCCCCCACAGACACTGCAAGAGAAAAGGACTGCCAAACAAAAGCTAAAGTCTGCTGGCTCTGGCATGGGCTTGTTCCACATGCTAGATGTTGCTTTGATAAATGCTGATGACAGATTGATGAATATCAGCTATTAGATCTCTAAATCTTGACCCTACAGGACAACTTCCTTCACTTCTGCAGTCCTCAGAAGAGGGTGTCAGGGCTCCACGCTGCTGGAGCTGCAGGTGACCGCAGTGCCCAAGCAGCGTGTTCTTCATGATGCTGCACTCTTCCCAGCACACCACTGCTGAGCCAGACTGTTATTTAGGAGGCAGCATCACTCCCTTTGATAGATGGAAGCCCACTAGCTCTCCCCATCCTTATCCCACACACAGGGAGTGAGAGGCTGGGGTCTTGCCACTTCCATGGTGCACTGCCAGAGCCCTTCCTCTCCCCTTCAAGACCGCAGGAAATTTGGCTTTTCAGGCACAAACCCCAGCCTTTTTATTCATTCTGATGAGGAGCTCCGCTCTGGATGAGAAGGGGTTTTCACTTTAAAAGAGCTAAATCTTCTATGGAGAGGAGCTGTCATCATTTACTGGCTTTTGAAAGGTTCTTTATAGCACATTGAGCTCTTTTGTTTGTTGTTTTTTTCTTCTGCTTCCTCTAAAAGGTCCCGCACAATTATGTTTATGGCATTTTGTCCCTTCCCTGAGCTTTACATACTGTAAACATTGCTGCTTTTTCTTAGCCAATGTCTGGCTATGTATGTGCAAAAATACAGCCTGTCTTTCACAACCTAAAACTGATTTATTTCCTTCACCCTAGAAATGTTCTACAGATATTAGCATGAGGCTGACAAGGCTGCCTTTCTTTTTGTGTTTACATTGACTAAGGCAGAAATCCATACCTCGATTCTGTGATATACGTAGCTCACACTATCAGTGTGTCAGCCTAGATTTAAAGAAAATACATGATCACATCTCCTAGGGGATCTTGAAGCATAAGCTAGAAATGGTAGGCCATCTGTCCCCAGATCAGGGAGAAACCTGATGACAGGAGCTGTGTTTTCCCTGCTGCCTTCAACATCTCATTTTGCAGCCTGTCTTTCTTACGTTCTTTTCCTTCAGACTGTGTCGTTCAGGCTTTTTGTTCACTCCTCCTTTGGTAGGTAGAGTACACTGGTGCCTCTTAATACACCTCCTCTACCCTGTGGGAGAAGAAGGGTGTCAAAGAGTCGCCAGCCTCTTGGGGTTCAGAAGGTGCCATACTCTGTTAAATGACATGTTCAGTCTGCAGGTGAAGGCTCTGGAAAATAGCTCAGAAACCAAAAGGAAGCAAAGCAAGGAAATGTCATAAATTTGGAACTGAAGAGCCAGCTGCCCTGTTCAGGGGAACAGTATTTTCCTTGTCAGGCAGCAAGTCATTGTCTGACAGTTTCATAACAGCAGCTATTAGCTGGTTCGTGCTCCTTATTCCTTGCCTCTCCCCATATATGCTCTGATGATTTTGGTGTGCACTACAGGGGAGTCACAGGCAGATGAACCTGTTGTTAAGAGCCTGGTTTCTAATCCCGAAACCCTCTGTTCATGCACCTACATCTGCACTTAGACCTAAAATTGGCACTTGACACCCAGTGAACAAGGTAAGTGCCAACAGGCTTTCTGAATATCTAATCGGTGTGCAGGTGTTTAACTGCTGAATGAAGAACCTTCTGTGGAAAACTGAGCTCTAAGTGACTGCATTTCTGTAACCAACTGTAATACTGCCTTCAGAGGTTCGCCATGGGAAAACTGTCAGGCTACAGAGGGCAATTTCCACGCTTTTTAGGTGCTCTGCCCCATTGCTGTGCCTTTACCTAGCAAAAAACTCTCATGCCATTTTCCCCAGCTGCCCTTCTTTCTGCCTGCTCATATCCAGAGGTGAAAATGGCAAATGGAATAACCAAGAGCAAATTAAAGCTCTTGTCCCTTCTGCTCCCAAAAGCCTTCCCATGGGTTCCTGTGCTTCCCAGCCTGTGTGAAAATTGGGGGACGTGCGCTGAAGGTGTTGCAGGTGACTATCTGGGATTCACACATTTGTTACCATCTCAGGGTTGCTTCTCCCCTGCTCCGAGTGGCTCGTTTTTGTGGAAAGACTGGGCATGGCATTGGAGGAATCAACCTTTTTTTTTTCCCCTCTTAATTCAAAGACAAAGCAGTAAGATTACTCATGGTTGAAATGAAAGCTGGAAGAGGTCAACTAAGAGTAAAGCATAAGATTTTTAATGCCAAGAACCAGTGAGCAACAGACATGCCAGTAAATACTGTGACTCCTCCCCTTTTAAATCATATAATCTGAAAATCATCTGATCTTCATGGACATTATGTTTTAGGTAAAGAAGATTTGCTGGATTCACTGACAAAAGTAGCAGGATGATATTTTCTACCCTATGGATGATACTTTCTCTATTCTGGCTTTCAAATCCTTCATTTTAGCACTCTGCTGTAAAGGACACATGAATCTATCCCCAAAATGGTTAAGAAAGAGCAAAACCCATTTCACTGTTAAACAGCACAAGACTTCTGAGACCTCTTTGGAACAAAACTTGATGATAGACCTGTGGAAGTTGGTTTGTCCAAAGATAAACTGTCTGGAGACACTTACTGTTAACAGGAAGTTTCGAGAGATACATTCATTCATGTGACCCAAGAGCCAGTGTAAATAAAGCAGGGGAAAGGAAGGAAGTTCTTAGAGAGGAAGATGGTGATGTAGGTAATTACGAGTTAGCGTGCTACAACAAAAATGCAAAAGCAGCTGGACAGCTGAACATGATCTCAGGGTACAGAGAAAAAGGAGTTTTTTTCCATATCCTTTTCAGGGAAAGGAGACAGAAACAGTTCTGCTGATGTGGTGTAAGCACATTAGGGGAAAACAGAAGTCCAAATGCCAGAGATGCAAGTTCAAAAATCTCCATGCATCTTCTCTGCATATTCCTACATCAGACGTGTTTTGGGTCTTGATGAGCATCGTAAGTGTGTACTAGGAGTTGTGCTTTGTGCTTGTTTGGTTTTTGTTTGTTTTTAGCTAAGTACTGATATAATATTGGCCATTCTGGCTGACAATGCCAATCAGCTGCTGAAAACCAGTATCTTTCCATCTCAGCATTCGCCTTTCCACCTACACACATAAGCCTATTTGACAGCAACTATGTCAGTAAATGCCCAGACTTCAAAGGCTGTGGGTAATAAACATTCTTGGGTTCATTACACACTGAAAACAAATGGACTAATTTGCATACTTAGATTTACACATGCACTTAAACATCCCTGAGTGAAGCAAGACCTCAGGCTGTGGACTCCAAGACCTCTGCAGATGGCTCAAGTCCAGGGCAGTATTAGCCAGCTGTTAGAAATGTTTTCTTTGTGCCTAACCCGAATTCTTCTTGTTGCAATTTAAAACTGTCACTCCTTGTCCTATCCATCAACTAGAGGCAGCTGATCTCCTCCCTCTTCACAACAGCCTCCATATCTGGCCACACAGCACAACTCAAATGCGAGGCATGAGAATGAAACGTGCGTTCAAACACCAGTCTCAGTCACCTCCTTAAGCAACACAACTATCACCTAACACATGCAATATGACTTACAGTAGAAGGTCTTTCTCCATCAGATCATTGCTGTGAGAGTAATCATATTTGGCTTCATGTTTTATGTTATTCTTTTCTGACCTTCTCATTCTTTTCAAACGTGACTCTTTTTGTTTTAATTCTTAAGAGATGTCCTTCCAATGCCACTGTATCATGCTTTACTATTCTGTACAATTCCCTTTGTAAGGAACGGCCAATAAATCTGCCCTGCTGTTTCGGAGAATTCTTCCCATCTTATATAGCTCCTACTCAAGCTCCTGAAGGATTTCCTCACCCCCACAACTTAGCTAGTTCTTTCAGCAAACCACAGCTCCCTCCATTACTCTGTTCTTCTCACGTTGAGGCTCTGCTCCATTTCTGAAATGACTCCCCGAGATCTCCTGAATGGGGAGAATGTGAATTGGCTCAGCAGGAGGTGTTAGCTGTAGTTGAAGGAAAAACTGAAACCCCCCCCATCTAGCTATGCATGGCACAGGCCAAAAGATTTGTGCCAGTCTTCTCTGACTTCTGATCAACACTGTGGGCTACAATCCTAATTTCAACTGCTAGACCCAAGATTTTGTACCAAATCACCCCTTGCCATACAAAATAGACTGAATGAAATTGTACAGGCATCAGAGCATCTGACACTACCTATGTCTTCACACAGAATATGTGGAGAGTTGCCCTAGATAGTGAGAGCAAAGCCCTGCCCAGCCCACTGGCTACTGTCACGATTGCAATGAGAATGGCAGGGGACCAAATCAAGCTCGTTTATCTCTGACTTGTGCTCCTCACACCTCAGTGAGTCTGTGTAGCCTCATAACAGCAAATAACTCATCCTTGGGCGTGAGGTGAGCTGAAGGAGCACCATGGTTGTACAGTTCCCCTATTGTGCTAGTGAGGTCAAGCCAGTCTGATACACAGATAAAGCCTTTTAACTTTGAGTTCCCGAGGGCTAAATTCACATTCCTTTTTTTTCTTTCTGTGTAAACCGTTCCCCTCTTCCTCTCAAACATCAGCTGCACGTTTTCCACACTGCTGCATGCTCTTGGCAACAGCTTAGCTCCCTGAGATAGACTTAAGAAAGTGTTTGCTCTTTTGCTTTAGAGGTAACTAATGATTGTAATAGCAATGACAATAAAGTGCAGGTTTTACAGTGCCTTGTGACTCCTCCCTACTTTTCTGAAGTTGTTATTTTAATACAAATAGCAAGTATATTACTTTTAGTAACATACTGCATCCCATTTTGCTGAAATATATACTGAAATTATTCCAAGTTACTCTGGATCTTTGTTGCTACTTATTTTGTAGCAATTTTTCTCTATGCAACCCCTCTTTAGTGTCTATAACTCACTCTCTGCACTGTATTTGTTAAATTTAGCTCAATGCCTTATACGCATTGAACTTTTCTGAAGGTTTCAGAGCAGAGGTATCATCTATTCCCTCTATTCCTTAACAGATAGAACCCTCTGAGCAGCTCAGTGAAGACTCAGACAGTAGCTAATTCAACCTTCTGGGTCCTCTGGGGCTTTGAAGTGCTGTCAGAGCAATGGGAAAGCCATGGCTAATCTGAAGTTGGGAAGGGATTTAATACCGAGCCCAGATGAAATAAATCGAATGGAAAAAAGATGGCATCAAACACACATGGTGTAGAGATCATGGGGGGTTAATTGGCAACCTTTCCCTTTGATCATGATCCATGCATCACTGAACCTAACTAAAAGCCAGATGTTTGGTTTGCTACCTTAGGAAGAGGCAAGGGGTATGTGCAGTCATTAAAAAATAAATGAGTCATGATTTTTTAAATGCTACCTATAATGCAAGAACTTTTAAAACTTTCTTTGTAAAAGTCTACTCAAAGGCCTTTGAAATCAAGCAGGCTACAGATGAAGTGAATTTAGTAGATGATTTGGGTTGTATATGACTTTCCTACATCAAAGTTCTCTTTAGATAATAAAACATTGACTACTTTCTTTCTCTTTGGTTCATATTTTTATTTTAAAACAACTATTTTTGTCAGTAAGAAACTTTTTAAAGCACTCACATGGTAGCACACACCTCATTATGTTCTGAGGACAGATATGCAGGAAGAAAATCCACACTGAGACCCACTAGAAGCATTTCTGTGCTGCACTCCACACACTGCAATGTGTCTTCCTTTAAATGACTCTCGTGCCGCTCAGTTCTGGTTTTCACCTCTTTTGACAGAGAGTTTGGTCAAGAGGACAGTGATTTGTATTCCTCTATGGGAAAAAATAGATGCTATATGATTGTAGGACAAGACCGAAAACATTGCTGCACATATAATCAGACCTAGTCCAATGAAGCAAGATGCAAATGAGCAGTACTGGAGAAGTAGATTAGACAGCCCACTTAACTTTCTCAAGTATCTCCAGTCTGAAGCAATTAAACACCCTTGGCAGGCCAAATATAAGTAGATGCATGGAGTTTTGTTCTCCAGTTTTAGAAAAACCTGAGTCCTCTACCATGTGAGTCTTGCAAGCCTGTGGCAGATGGGACTTTACAAGGGCCAACAGCTCTCTAAGCCCTGCAGCCAGAGGAAGCAAAGTGGCCATTGGTGCTTCCAGTTCTAGCACTGGCCATGCCGCTCCACATTCGACTCTAGAAGAACCTGACAGTTGGTGGGACCAAGCCAGGTGAGACTTGCAACTAAAATTGGATTCCTTGTTTTGTTTTGGTGGGGTGTTTGGTTGAGTTCTTCTGTTAGTTTGAGAGTTTGATGGGTTTGGGCTCTTTTGCTTTTGAAGTGATACAAGCTTCTTTTCTCTGGACATTACAGTTGCAGGAGTTTCTCTGATCCATCCAAAGAAATGCAGTTACTGTTGAGGGGCTCAATAGCCATAATTCCAGAGCATATATAGGCTAATTCTGTCTGGTATTGTATTATATAGGGGAATTGAGGTGCTGCCTTGGATGGCAAGTTCTACTTGGCCAACCTCCTTCCCTGTATTTTTGCCTGCTCTGGAGATCACCCTGGAAAGAATTTGATCATTACCTTAAAAATGCAGAACATGTGACTGATAACCTATTGTAAAGAGATCCATGCAGCACATCTCTAAAATAAAACAATTTTAAGTCTTTCATTGAGATACTTGTGGAACAGCTCGTATTAGATGGAAGAAAAATGTTCATTCTCCACAAATATATCTCCCAGGGTTTTTTAGAGGTCTGAACTTGTGAAACTTGGGGTGGAGGCCCCAGCCTTTTTGTGCTTTGCAGCATCACAGAGCTGGTTATAAGATCTGCTCAGACAACTAGACAAACCCGGATAACAATCTGAGCTTCTGGTGCTCTAAACCGAAGGGCCCAAACCTTTTGACATTTTCTCATCATTAATTATTTCAGCACCAATGTTAATTGCCTACACAACACATGGAATTGACAGTACATTGAGGACTCAACCTGCCTGCTTTGTAGCTGGCTAACTGGGGATACAACTGTTTTGCTGTTCTCATTACTATTCTCATCAGTTCAGACATGAAATAAAAGCAGCAATACTTCCCCCTGCAACACAGTCTGTTGTGGGTGCAAGTCAGTTCAGATAGTTATCAACAAGAGAGGAAATGTACTCAACGGGCATCACAACAGAAATCCACAGACACTATTTTTTCCCATGTAATGATTAGCTTCAAAAGATAAATGCAGGGACATTAAGGGAGACTTAGAAGATGTGGCACTATACCTTTATACAGGCTCTCACCACAGGGACCAATTTGCAAAAATTAATACAAACTGGAGACAAAATAATAATATTCAACAGTGTAAAGCAAAACCATACTGAAACGAAACAAACCAAAACAAAACGCAACAAAAAACCCCTGCACAATAGGATTCTTATTTCACAGCAAAGGAAGTGCATCATTAACACCATGAATCACACCAAAGTTAGTTCAGGCTCAAACAACTCCATGGCTCAGCAGCCAGCACAGTAACCCAGTGTGCCATATACCTATAATTACAGCCTCCACAGCTCCCACACGGTCCAGATGTGCACGTTTTATGTGCTTTGCTCAGCGAGATGATAGCATTTTAACTCACAACATGCATAACTCCCGGTTCATGTCCCTTGTGTCTTCCCCGTGCTAACTTGCTGGAGGATGTGAATTCACGATAGCTCCCAATTTGAAACTCCTCTTTGGCAGCTCAGAGTGAAGGGAGGTTCTGCTCATGTCCACACCTCACCGGTAAATCCCCTTCCCCAGCTTGTAGGAAAGCTCCTTTGCAACCTCAACTCATCGTTCCCTTAACCAGTTCATGTCTGGGGCAGCAAAGGCTGACCAGGAAAATGGGTTAATCTTGGTCTGTTTGTTTTACTAAACCAGACGGGGTGCGATTACACTGTGGTTGTGCTGACTATATGAAAAGAATGATGCTCGGCAGAGAGAGGTGAAGAGAGGAGGAAGCCCAGCATGAGGGATTGAATGGCTGCATCCATAAAGCTGCAGCTGGAGCAGGATGAGTGAGCACAGCCTGGATTCTACCCCGCAAGCCCTGTGCTCAGCCTTTCCTAACTTGGGATGGCAGATGAATAAAGCAACAATACTGAAGCTATTTCATTCTGCAGGGATCGCAGGAAGTTGGCAGTCTGACTCTTCAAATAACCAAGTCAATTTTTGCACAGGGAAGCAAGGTTTCAAAATCTCTGGGATTTAGGAGTCTAAAATCCCCCAAATTTTTGTGTGCCCAGGAGGCAGGGGAATGGAAGCCTTAGAGGAAATTTTTACACTTCCCCCAGACTCCAAGGAGGATGGCAGGGATACTCTACGGTGCCATCAGCTGCTAGGAAAAGATCATGGCACGAGATGCTCAGAGGTCATCAGGAATGCTTCAACAGCCAGGCAAGCCATCAAACAGTACTGCTAGACTCTGCTTAAATGTAGCCTAAGGAGCTACAGCAGCTAGTGCAAGAACCATTCAAAGGCCCTGCAGAATGGGCATTGTTTCATTGAACCAGCTAGGCAGCCAGTAACATTGCTGCCTATGCCTGAGCACTTGAAGACAGGTTTTTTTTGCCTGTATCCAGAGCACATCCCATCTACACACCTCCCTCTGTGCCAACCCTATTCCAGCTTGAGTTTGGCTTTCTTCTTTTGAGACTTCATTGCAGTAGCTCCCTGTTTCTGTTGCCATGTCTTCCTTAATGCACAGCTAAGAAGCAGCAAACACAGAGTCATCGCTGTGCTAGCCTTCTTCCAACACAGGATTTCTGAGACAGATCTGGGCTCTTGCAGGTTGGCAAAGCAAATACCAGATGGCTGCTACTTGTACAGTCCCAGAGGCATGGCAGAGGACCCGAGGGACCTCAAGGATCTAACTAGAGATGGCCTGAATATGTTGTCACAATCTTGCAGTGATACAGATTAAATCCCCATAACATTGGGCTGCCTCTTGTGAGCTTCATGTTTTATGCTGCTTTTCCCTGTCCTTTTCCTGTTACCAAACCAAGTTTCCAGGTCATCACAGCAGTTGCTATTTAGATGCTTGAAAGGCTTTGAAGATCTATAAATATATATATTTTATTTTATTTTTTTTTTTTCCCCTAATCTACTCTCAATTCTGGGGGGATTCTTCTCATCTGCTGTGGTTTAATAGCAAGCCAGCAAACCTTGCCACTCTTGAGTTATAGAATCCTAGAATGCCTTGGGTGGAAGGGACCTCTAGAGCTCATCCAGTCCAAGCCTCCTGCTGAGAGCAGGGACATCCTCAACTAGAGCAGGTTGCTCAGAGCCTCATCAAGCCTGACCTGGAAGGTCTCCAGAGATGGGGTCTCTTCCCCAGGCAACCTGTTCCAGGGTTCCACCACCCTCATAGTAAAGAACTTCTTCCTAATGTCCAATCTAAATCTCCCCTCCTTTAGTTTCAAACCATTGTCCCTCATCCTACCACTACATGCCCTTGGACACAGGCCCTCCCCAGCTTTCCTGTAGCCTCCTTCAGGCACTGGAGGCTGCTCTTCTCCAGGCTGAACAATCCCAATTCTCTCAGCCTGTCTTCATAGGAGAGGTGCTCCAGCCCCCTGATCATCCTTGTGGCCTCCTCTTCGAGTTACTTTGAACTGGAGTTACTTTCATGTCCCACCTGTGGTGCCGGTGACTGTTCAGCAAGTAGACAACAACTAACTGTACTCACTTTCAACAGCCTGGGACAAATCCCAGCTTCAGCTTACTACCTATTATTAGCAGAGGCTTTAGGCATACCTTTTGTCTTGCTTTGGATTCGTGTCTTTAGCACCACCCTGCTGCTTGGTTCTTCTGTCAACCGATTTGTGTCTTCTCAGATGCAAACAAAGGAGGTGATAAGGTGAAATGTTTGCACTTAATTCATCATCTGTAAGGGTGTTTGTGTCACTTGAAACCTGTGCCAGTGTGGCTTCGGTTTCTCTGCTCATGGCAAACATAAACCACATGTACACTGGGGGGAAAACCTCAGTGTGCTTTAGCAGAAAACAAAACCTCAGCCCTGTGTTACCTTCCTCACGCCTCCTCAATGGATGTCCCAATACACTCACTACTGCTGTTTAAAAAAACCACCCTCAAAGTGCTTTGAGGCTGCCCCCTTCTTTTGCCGTTCAACCCATTTGCTGCAGTTTGGTGGCACAGTGTAGTTTCCTAAGTGCCCTCTGACCAGTAGATGGTTGGCCCTTTACTTCTTGCAAGAGCTTTGAAGGTAACATGTGCCAAGGCAGCTGGCCCAAGCGACACAACAACCGTGGCAAATCTTGAGTGCAGAGGTAGAAACTTTCTCGTCTGAGTGCTATCTCCCCCTCTTTCCATCACATGAACACTCAGCGATCCACCTCGCCAACTTTCTTGTGCCTCATCCCCAACACATCTAAGCCAGCCATGGACAAACAAGCAGGAAAGAAATGAGTAATGAGAGCTATACTACTAGACTGCAATCCTTGGGAGCTTCAGCTCTAGAAATGGAGCTGCAGCCACAGGCAGGACAGGCAATTTGCCCTTCTGGACTTTCAGAGAGTGCCTGGCTTGAGGAACAGGGGACAGAAAAGCCACTGCTGCTTCTGGCAGGCAGCTGAAGGGACTCTGGAAACTTTCCTCCAGGTAGAGAGGGTGGAAAAAGGAAGGACCGAGAAGTGGCGGCAGCCCCAGGTAAGGTCAAAGGAACATTGAGTATAAAATATACAATTTCTGAGTCTTAGAGTTCCAATCCATGCACTCATTCTGTTCAGGAGCAGGAAACCCATATCAGCATCTGCACTGAGAAATACCTGTGTGTCACACCTGAGGCTCCACGAGAGAGAAAACCTTTATTTACCAACCAGGCAAAAATGGCACTAAGCCCAGAGTCGTTAACTGCCCTCTTGCTAGTCCATGCTCACAAAACCAAAACAACATTCCCCCCACAAACCCACACAGGGATAGCTCTGAGCTACACAACTATTTGCTGGATCAGGTGCTGTCTGTCCTCATATCACCAGCATAAATGTGGCCTGGTGTTCCCCGGCTGATTTAAGGGAAATATCATCCTCTGGATGACAAGAAGATCCTACAGCACACAGATCTGAGAGGTCACCACTGTACTGACATGCCAAGGCTTTATATGCTCCAAGAAATAGATGATTGGGATTTCCAGAAGTATGGACATGCTTCCCTCATTTGATTAAATATCTTATATCTTACCTGCCTAAAGATTGTGTAATGTAATTATTCTCGTTTTGGAGATACAGTCCCTGAGAAGAATGTATCACCATCTGAAAAATACTTTAATTATTAAGGGTAAATGGAGAGGGTGGCACAGAAAAGTAAAATGCCCTCTCTAAGGCATCTAAGAAACTGGTAACTGTGCCAGGTTATTGGCTGTCTTCTTTACTCCCTCATGCTGCCTTTCAGCATGAATCAGCCATCTGGCTTTCTCTTTGCTTGTGCTTTGCTATGCCAGCAGACCTTAGCTCCACCTCGTGCACAGAGCTATATTTAGAGGGAAATTAACTTCAGCCCTGTCCAGCCAAACTGGCAGGAAAAGGTTTTCTGGAGGCATTGCTCCTGCACGATGGGCTAGGGACAGCAGAGCTGACCCTGCTGCTGGGCATGCTGCATCTGTGATCTCCAGCCCCGCCAGTGCGTCACCTGTGCTGTCACGGCATGGAAAGCAGTGTGCTACCTGATGTAGAAGGAAATTGAAAAGAGAAGTAGGGGAAAAAAAGTGGCAAGAAAGGGCAGCTGCTGTTGTGTGCTTTTCCAGAGCGCTCAGGAGAAGCAGCAACTGGTCAGCCTTTTGCTGCAGCCCTGTCTAACAAGCAGAGCAATCCTGCTTGCTCACTGCAGCGCAGCAGTCAGTGTCTTTTCTAACAGTGGCTGCCTGCTGGGACTATGTCTCTTGGTGCCATCTATACAGCGTGAGCACATATTACTGCAGCCTCTCTCATCTTGCTTTCCCTCCTCTACTCGAGGATGAAGGCTCCGTACCCCCGCACCCTTGCACATCACCCTTAACAGGGGTTTGCAGTGTGGCTCTGGAGCAGGAGGGTTAGAGGGATGGGGAAGGATAATGAAGCAGCCTCCTGCCAAGCCAAGCACAATGCAAACAAATGCAAGTGAGTAGAAGGCAGAGCACATTTGCAAGCCTGAGACTGCACAGTATAATGCCTTTTCTTCTTTCTTGTTGTGTTCTTGTTAGAGGGAAATAGCAAATGGAGGGGATTCTCCTGCTGCCTCTTCTGACAGCTAGATGATGTCTTGTTTTTGAAACCCAAAGACCACACCAAAGAGGATCCGTAAGGCTTTTTCTTCCTTATATGCTGTGCTCTCTCTACTTTGAGAAGATAGGCAATCAGAAAGGCAGCTGTCAGCAGGCATCAGTTCAGGTACTGAATTGGGGCCAGGGGCCCATGTCCTCGCAGGCACCTGCCTTTCCTGCTGGGGAGTGGGACACACAGGGCATGTCCATGTCGCATCCTCAGTAACCTGCCAGGGCCCAGAGACAGGGGCTAACGTGTGTCTGTAGAGCGAATTGCTAAGTTCATGGGTGCTAGACTTGAAACGAGGAATTTCATGACCAAACAAAGCGCAGCTTTCAATAGAGCAGCCGAGCAGAGCGGCTCCAGAGCAGGTCAGGCCGCAGCGGGGACGAGCCTGGCGGCGAAAGGGGCCGGCAAGG
>JANHFX010002130.1:154683-165366 GCA_027560015.1 Chloroceryle amazona
CATCCTCATAGCCTCTGTTGGACTCTCTCCAGTATTTCCCTGTCCCTCTTGAACTGGGGAGCCCAGAACTGGACACAACACTTCAGATGTGGTCTCACCAGTGCAGAGTAGAGGGGGAGCAGAACCTCCCTTGACCTGCTGCCCACACTCTTCTTTATGCATCCCAGATGCACAATCTCTTTAACCAAGGTGTACTCTCCAGTCAACAGCAAAAGAGAGATCCCTATAGAAGGAGGCTTCAAGCAGAAGCTGGAAACACATGGGCTAAAGCTCCTTTTCCACTCCATCACCTAAATTTAACAGCACAAGGTTTGGCTGAGGGCAAGGCTTTTCCTTGCGATACAGTCCTGATGCTGAAAGCAGCTGTGTATGGAGGAAAGGCAGCTGTTTCTGGAGGTAGGGCAGATGTTTGTTCCAGCCATCAGGGGTCAGTGATTCAAAATAAGTGACCATTGACAGCTGAGTCCATGGGAGCAAGCAGTGCAAAAGCAGAACAAACCACCAAGACAGAGAGACAACAGCAAACAACTGTAGTGAGTAGAGTTTGAGAAGCACCCAGCAAGCCTGGCTACTGTGCTGGGTCTGCCCTGCTTTTGGCAGAGCAGTGCTCTGAGTCCAGCTTCCGTCTTTAGGAGGAGGAAGTGGTAGGAGTAGATTTTCTCATTTGTATTCCTGCTCGGAAGCAAGAAGCAAATCTGTTGTTCTGAATTCACATCATGTATCCATCCAAACCTCTGTATGCCCTTTAGATGGATTAATCTACCTGCTCCTAGCTTTGCTTTCCAATTTCCCTTTCCTGAGCTATTATATCACAACATCACAGAATGGTAGGGGTTGGAAGGGACCTCCAAAGATCATCGGGTCCAACCCCCCTGCCAGAGCAGGGAAAAACTAGTGCAGATCACTCAGAAATGCATCCAGACAGGTCTCAAAAGTCTTCAGAGAAGGAGGCTCCACACTCCCTCTCTGGAGAGTCTGTTCCAGTGCTCTGTAGCCCTCACACAAAAGGAGTTCTTCCTCATGGTGAGGTGGAACTCCCTGTGCTCGAGCTGGAATCCATTGCCTCTAGTCCTGTCACAAGGCACAAGTGAAAAGAGGTTGTCCCTGCCTTCTTGACACCCAGCCCTCATCTATTTATAGACATTAATTAGATCCCCAATTATTATATTATACGGTAGTCCTCATCACGTCACGAGCCATGTTCCCATCTCCTCTCTTGTCCAGATCCTTTCATAGCACTACTGGACACAAGCCAACATACACAAGGAGCTGTGCTGGAGCCAGATGCCTCTTTGCTGAGTTAGCCAGAAAGATGTGCTGGCAGCGTGTTTGCAGGCCACCCACCCCTGCACTGCTCAGCACGGCATGCTCCTTCCTTCTCCACTTTGGGGCTTCCAACACGTAATGCCAAATGAGCCATCAAAACTTACAGGAAAATGGTGATTTCAGTTTGCCAGTGACTTATTTTTTTCCTGTTACAACAGTATATATGGGGAGTAATTATTTCTGGAAAGCCTTTTCATACTCCATGGAGTATTAAATAGGCAACGCTGGATTCCCCTAGTTTATATTGCTTCCTCTGTCAAGGTAAATCCTGTGCTCAGCCTCCCTTCATCTTGTGTTCATTTTGCTGGCTTTAGCAGACTGCTTCTCCCTAATTGACCAATTATGACCACTGTAAGTAAGTCAATCATCCATCTAGAGGTGGATACCTGCATTTATTTATCTGGATCAGGAATGCTATAGATAACAGGTCATTAAAAATTACACTTTCCAAACCACAGATATCATGAGCCTGACAGGCAAAGAATGAGCTTTTAGATAAGAAAGAAGGCTTAGGAGGGTCAATTAGGTTATAATTGGCTTGGATCCTCGCCCTCTCATACACTGGCTTTATTAAAACCCTGTAGTTGGAGACAATAGCTTATCTTTGCTTCAGCACAATTATTTAAAGATGAAGCTGCACAATTTGGGGATTGCAGACACATGATATCCACTACCAGCAGACCTGAGATTATCAAACCCTAGAGCCCATCAGATTATAAAGCTAAAGGTTATCTTGGAAAGAAGATAGAGAGGACAAAAACACTCTTCTTCTGCCAGGCTGAACTCAAACCTCTGCAGAGCATGATTAACTTCTGAAATAAAACACCACAGGTCTGAAAGGAGCCAACCAGCCTCGAGTTATATGAGCCCTGCGGCTGAGCCATTCTTGGTGGTGAGATGGGGTTTCCCTAGCCTGGAAATGTCTTGGTGGCTCCAGCAATGTCACAGAGCTATCCCCAGATATGAGCGTTTGCTCTGGGGAAGGACAAAAACCTCTTTGAAATCTCTCTCAAACTTGATTTTCTCATCGCTCTCTAGGCACCTGTTTTCAAGCTAGTGAAAGGGAGGAATGTTGCTGTAATGAAACTGGCCAGTGAGCCCAAAGCCCAGAGGAGCTGTTCATAAGGTACCGTGCTCCCCAGCACAGCCCCACAGCCCTTTCTTTGACAAGGCCTCCAGGAGTAGGGTTCTTACTTCTTTTCCCATTCCCATCATCTGCTTTTGCTGGAGGATACCTTTTCCCCCAGGATGGAACCAAGCGTGCTCTCTGGGGTCTGGCCAGGCCATTGCTGTCGATTTGCTCTACAACTTGGTTTGCAAACATTGAGATAAATCCTTAGGTATTTCAGGTAACGGGGAAGCCAGGTTGCTTGAAGGGAAGCATCCAGAAAAGCATCAGAACAAGTGCACAGCACCTGGTGATCAGCAGCACCTTTTTTTCACTGCACCTTTGCTCTCACACTTCATCTTTGTATGACAGGATTTGTATGAAGAGCATGGGAACTGGGAGCTCTTGAGTCCCAGTCTCATTTCTACTCAGTTGCCATTTGGCTTTGACCAAGATATTAATAATTTTATTCATCCACTTTTGCAGGTATCAGGAGGACTTATCAGACACATGTTTAAAAATCATGGCATCTACACACAGTATTATGTGTTTTACAGTCAGCATAATGCCGAGCTTGGAGAGCAACAGCAACACAGCCCTTTTGATACATCCAGGGAGCCCTGAGGACCGCTGCAGTGATGCCTCCTAAGGTGGATGATAATCAAGATGCCTTCCAAATAAATCCTCCCCTTGGGAATAAATTCTAGGATGGATTTGGAGAGTTGCCCATGTTGGTTTTACTCATAAGCTTCCCTCACCTGCTGCAGTTATTACAAGCTCTTGTAATATTGAAGGAAGGAAAGAGAAGGAAGGAGAAGACTATAAAAATTTACCGTCTTTTTGTCCTTAGAAATTGCAAAAATCCACATGAAATACATGTGAAAGTGCAAGAATCCACATGAATACCTTAAAAATCAGGGCATTGAGAAAAAAAATCCCTCCTTCATAGGGCAAGCAGCACATTTTGATAAAGCATGCATATATAGAATAAATTTTCTGTAATAAACCTCTGCCTTTTCACCATTATTTTATCATCTGTCAGCTACATTTTACATGTATGTGCAATAGCCACATCTTTAAAAAGAGCAAATGCATGCATTTTTTTTACCCACATTTAGCCTGAAGTGGCTTCATCAGTTATTACTTCAGTTTGCTGCTGCCGTGATTGAGAGCTGGAGAAAGGGAAGCCTCCAAGCAGGGATCATGGGAATATAAAGGGAATTGGCACTCACAAGGAGCTGAGAAAGTCTTGGGCTTGTGGCCTCATTTTGACTCCTATCAATGCCAAGTGTAAAATAATAGTCTGATTCAGAGCTAAATGCCATCTAGATTTCCCACCGAGTCCATTAATTCTCTTCTTTTATTGTGGCAGAAAGTATTAAATACCTCACACTAGAATCGGGGTTTCATGCAGGATCTGTATTCCAATTACACAGCATCCTTTCCCAGTTCAAAACATTGTATTGATTTATTCGGGGGTAGGGGGGATTCTTTTTTTTCTTTTTCTTTTTTTTTTAATAATTAAAAGAGCAATTTATTCTTTCTTTACCCTGTAGTTCAAATCACAGATGTCTTTGTCAAACTTGCTGTCGGAGCTGGTGCATTAGGGAGGAGAGCATTGCTCGTGAAGGGATGGATGGATGGATGGATGAATGGTGGACCGGTCTGTGCAGTGAGATCACCTCTCCCCGGTCTTTAAGGACTATCACCACCGACGAATTCCAAAGTGACACCTGTTAGAGACAGTCCAGATAATTATTTGCAAGCTTTTCTGTTTCTGCTGAAGTTTTGGCAACCAGCCTGTAAAGAATGACTCCGAGCTGTGTTTCCATAATCAAGTGCTTCTAGGAATGACACAAAATGCTTTTTCTAGCCAGTGCAAAAGACATTTGCCTCCCTATCTCCACAAAACCAATATTAAGCAGCTGCTCAGCTCTGCTTTCTGAAGGCACTTCTGTCACCAATCAGCAGAATTTAATAACGTCCAGATTTAATCCCATGGGCTGGAGCTGGGCTCCCAGCAGAGACACAGGGTGTACGTCAGGAGCATTTTGAAATTCAAGTTATTTCACGGTCAGGGAAGCAGATGGGAGATATTCTGAGTTGAAACATTTAGCCAGGGACAAATGAGCAGATTTCAAAGGACAACAGCAAATTGTTCTTTAAAGTTTAATTTTTACTTGGCACTGGAATCGCTCTCGTAAGAAGCCCAGTAAAGAGATTCTTCCATCAACTCTGTTTTTCTTTTCTTTGTTTTCATTGGATGAATGAAAGGTCTGGGTTGTCCATTTGAGAACTGCAATGAAAAGGACTATTCTGACTGGAAGGGTAAGAGGTCTAGCTTACCAGCTTACCAGAAAACCAAGCAAAAGCATCTTTGGAGTGTGCATCACCAGTTTCTGTCAGGGTAGGTGAGGGGACATTAGAATAGAATAGAATCATCTAGGTTGGAAAAGACCTTTAAGATCATTGAGTCCAACCATTAACCCTGTTTTACCAAGTCCACCGCTAAGCCACATCCCCAAGCACCACATCTGGATGGCTTTTAAACACAGCCAGGGGTGGTGAGTCCACCATCTCCCTGGGCAGCCTGCTCCAGTGCCTGACAAGCCTGTCAGTGAAAAATTATTTCCTTATGTCCAGTTTAAACCTCCCCTGGGGCAGCTTGAGGCCATTCCCTCTTGTCAGAATCATAGAATCATTAGGGTTGGAAAGGACCTCTAGGATCATCAAGTCCAGCCTTCATCCTAACATCTCTCTATCCACCAGACCAGAGCCTCAAGTGCTACATCTATTCATTTTTTAAACCCCTCCAGGGATGGTGACTCTACCACTTCCCTGGGCAGCCTGGTCCAGTGCCCAACCACTTTCTCAGTAAAGAATTTCTTCCTGATATGTAATCTAAACCTCCCCTGATGCAACTTGAGGCCATTTCCTCTCATTTTATCATTAGTAATTCGGGAGAAGAGACCAACACCAGCCTCACTACAGCCTCCTTTTAGGCAGCTGTAGAGAGCAAGAAGGTCTCCTCCCAACCTCCTCTTCTCCAGACTAAACAACCCCAGCTCCCTCAGCCTCTCCTCATCAGGCATGCTTTGCAGACCCCTCACCAGCTTCATTGCCCTTCTCTGGACCTGCTTCAGCACCTCGATGTCTTTCTTGTACTGAGGTGCCCAAAACTGAACTCAGTATTCAAGGTGTGGCCTCATCAATGCTGAGTACTGAGGGACAATCACCTCCATGGTCCTGCTGGTCACACTGGTTCTGATCCAGACCAGGATGTTCTTGGCCTCTTGGCCACCTGGGCACACTGCTGGCTCCTGCTCAGACAGTTGTTGACATTAATCTGGAACATCAATGAATTTCTTAGCAGACACTTTTCCATCGCACTGCGTTGTGTAAACCAGCAGCATCACTGTCCCTGGCTTTGTGGTCCCTACTGGGAGGTAAAGATCCTCTGAAGATGGTCAGTGTTGTCCCAGGCTCCTAAGTTGAGTGCTTCTGGTGATGGTTGGAACCCTCCATGTCCCTCCTGTTCCACCTCATCTGTTGGTACCTGCTGACAGAAAAAGATCATCCTGACAACCAAACTAATTCCAATTGACAGTTGACTGTCAACTATTACTCATAAAATTGTTTTTTGGTTTGTGATGGAGGATGCTTGCTAAGGTGGGAAGAACTATGTGGTTATCACAGAATATTCATGGTTGGAAAGGATCTAGATCTCCGAGTCCAACCATATCCATAACAAAAAAACACCTAAAAAACCCCAAACACCTAAATACCCTGATCAAACATGACTTCAAAAACACCAAACACAAAATAGCCCCCTACATGCCTGCCACGAGAGCATGTCCTGAAGCACCAGGTCTACCTGTTTCTTAAATACCTCCAGGGGTGGTGACTCAACCACCTCCCTGGGCAGGCTGTTCCAGCGCCTCACCACTCTTTCTGTAAACAATTTCTTCCTAATATCCAATCTAAACCTCCCCTGCTGCAACTTCAGACCATTTCCCCTGGTTCTGTCAGTAGCTACTAAGGAGAAGAGGCCAACACCCACCTCTCAATAACCTCCTTTCAGGTAGTTATAGAGGGCAATGATGTCCCCCCTCAGCCTCCTCTTCTCCAAACTTAACCTAGCCAGCTCCCTCAGCTGCTCCTCATACGATTTGTTCTCTAAAGCCCTCTTGAGCTTGGTAGCTCTCCTCTGGACACCTTCCAGCATCTCAATGTCTTTCCGATAATGAGGGGCCCAGAACTGAACACGCTACTCGAGATGAGGCTGGGATATTCATAGAGATTTATATCAAGGCCAATATATATGTATTTCTAAAAGTTAATCCTATAGGACGGGTGTTCTCCTTGTTCCTATCTTACTGTTTTGCCCTGTCAGTCTGGGGGAAAGATTAAATTAAAATTACAAAATCTGCATGGAAAAGGGGTAGTAAACAAGTCTCAGATGTCAAATTGGAGAGCTGGGTGTAGGAAAACACTGAGTACTTAGAGCTAAGGACAGGCAACCTGAAAAGACAAACAAATCCTGTGTGGCCAGTCTGCTGGCTCTGGGGAAATTCAGGCGCTGACTAAAACTGGAAGAGAGGGCTGAGAAAACTTTTACTTCCAGGAGAAATTACATCTAGTCAAATCCAGATGAGAAGAAAGCCCTGATTCAGACGTGTTTCCAGGAGACAATACATCCAGCTTTAGGGCAGTTTATAGCACCCTGCAGCAGGGTGACCCAGTGTAAAATGTACTGCCATGTCACATTAAAAATAAATAAAGAGAAACAAATCCGACCTGAGAGTCTGGCAGTGACTATAGCAAGCTGCAGGAACCTGGACACTGCTAGGTCATACATCTGCTAGAACAGGCTTCACTAGGAAAGCCACCAGGTAACATGCCAGCCCAGGGAGATCCCATGGTGATGATCCATGGGGTGGATCCCATGAACTGTCCAACAGCAAGTGGGAAGGGAAGCGCTCTGCTGGACCTTCCCAGAGCTGCCCGTGTGCAGTAAGGCAGAGCTTAGCCCTTAGCATCATGGTTTGGTTGGATTAAGACAAGCAGCGTGTCTTAGCAGTGTTTAGCTGTGTCTAATGGCAAGAAAACTCCTGTCCCCATCCCTTCTTGTGCTTGCCTCGCTGTCATGGAAAAGAAGGCTACATCAGGGAGGAAAAACAGGGCTTTCTGAAAACTTAAGGTTTTCTTCACCCCGCAGCATCCTCTCTCTGGACTTACTTCACAATCAGACAGTCCATGCCCTTCTCGCTGCTCCTACAGCTTTATTGCTCTTTTCTCAGTCTCTCATTGCTTGTAAATAATGCAGCCCTGCCAAGCACTAACCACACCCCAGCATTTGCTGTCAGGTCCAAGCTAACCCTCTTCACCTGAGGCACTGACCTTCTCTCCTGCTTTAGAGATGAGCATGTTTTGAGCCACAGTCTTGTTATTACAGCCATCTCATTGCAAAATACAGTTCCCCTCCTCCTGCCTAGACTGGGAACATCTGCCAGGTTTGGTGGGACTCCACCTCACCTGGAGCATGCTATGGAGATAACACTGGAGAAACATCTCTCTTCACTTAGATGAATATAAAAAGAAATTCCAGAGCAGTGCTATTTTAAGTTTATTTTAATAGCAAAGCAGTCTGCAAAACTGACATTCTCAGCCAGGATATGCTTATTCCCTTCCACTCCTTACCCTGTAATAAATGTCCTGCTGGAAGCAACCCTGAGCCTCAGCCATAGGTACAGCACAGCATTTTGTACCCTTCTTCCCCACAGCTTCCTCCTTGGCCAGCCTGAACTTCCTGGAGCAGAGCCAAATGTCCTTTTTGGTTTGGAAATAGGCATCCTGGGGGAAGTAGTTCAGCCCACAGACTGTTTTTACAGGAGGGAGACATTGGCATTGGAGAAGAATGAGTCACAGACGCCTCCAAGGTACCACATGAGAAGGATGCATTTTAACCTGAAAAAAAATCTCAGATTGTTTCCAAACAAACACTGTTTTTGGTAGTTTTTCACTGTTCTCAGGATCTTAAAGCCTATCCTTGGTACTTCTTCCCTTGCCAGCAGGGGTCTGGTAAAGCCATGACAGAACCTCCACATCCCTTACGCTTATACTGGGGGTGTTGACATCCTACCTCAGTATCCTTCACTAACCAAATTACTTCATTATTATTGTTAAAAGAGTGAACTAACCTCCCATCATTAAGAAATAATTAAGGCTCTAGGTTTTGTTGGCAGAAGTAATTTCTTTTTCTCTTCAGAAAAAAAATAAAATTCATTCTGCGTATCTTTTCCTTGACAGTTTTGAGCCAGAAGTTCAGCTCCTAGCAGCTGGGATTCTCTGGGGCTGGGACAGTTCCCACCAGCTAGGTAGTGAATGAGAGAATGCCATGGGTTGCAAGGGACCTTTAAAGGCCATCTAGCTCAACCCCCCTGCAGTTAGCACGTTCGTCTTCACTTAGATCAGGTGGCCCAGAGCCCCATCCAACCTGGATGGATCCAGGGGGTGCATCCACCACCTCTCTGGGCAGATCTGCTCCACCAGCTTCACTGGAAAGAATTTTTTCCTTATAGCTCGTCTAAATCTGCACTTTTTTAGTTTAAAACCATTTCTTCACAGGATAAATGCTCCAGCCCTCTAATCATTCTTGTGGTCCTCCTCTTGACCTACTCTAACAGGTCCACGTCCTTCCTTGTTGGGGGCTCCAGAGCTGGACACAGTGCTCCAGGTGGGGTCCTCCCAGAGCAGAGGGGCAGAATCACCTCCCTCCACCCTCTGGCCAGGGAGTGCATCATGAGTCTGCCACTCTGGTGAGCGAATGAGGGGTGATCAGGGTGACACATGGTTCCTGCAAGGTGACATTACAAATGAGGGATTTCTGTTTGTGTTTTTTGGTTGGTTAGTTGTGGGGTTTTTGTTGTTGTTGGGTTTTTTTTCTTTTTTCTTGTGTTTTTTTCTTCCTTTTGGTCTCAGCCACGTACAGGTGGGGAGATTTTAGTCAGAGATTACCAAGCTTTTGCAACCTTTTTGTTTTTCCTATGAGCTTGTGGTGCACCTGGTGTCTGAAAGTGTTCCCCGAAATCATAAATTCAGCTTTCAGAGTTATCTCGGCAGTAGGTGGCACTGCTGGGACTGAAACCCAAAAAGGAAAAACCAAGATGCACATTTTCCTCTCAGAAAGGACTGTTGGGATTATAATTGCTATAAAATAACCCATACGTGCAGGTTACCCTAATAACCACATATTGATTATGAATTGTTTCCATAATTGCACTTTTAATGCACGGAGTTTCTGAAAGCTTTTGTTGTGGAAGGAAGGGAGGTTGCGTGACTGAGAGCAAATGGGCAGGCTGTTAGCTATTAGATTTTGATTTGTGTATTATTTATCACAACCTATACCTTATAGTTAAGCTTTTTTGGAGTGTTTATCTGGCTTACGAGGTAATGAAGGAGCTTTCTAGGGTGGGAGCGTTTGATTTGTAGCCTGCAAAATATCCTTGCTCTTACATAACAGGATTACACCGAGTTCTTTTCTAGGCCTAATCTCTTTTGGATATTGTTATAAAATGCTGTTATACATTCTTTAAGGCACAAACATGTGCAATACTTAGATGGACTGGAGCTGTTAATTGAATGTGCTCCATTTCTTTCAGAAAAGCTGTGGGAAAGCAGGGTTCCTGTCCTCAACAGCAGCAGGAAGTGAGGTGGCTTCTCATTACAAGGGTGAGCTCAGCCCCACCATGGTGGGAACCCTGCATTCGATTTCATAGCCGAGCAATTCACAAAGCAAGACTTTCCAGCAGCTCAGCTCCAAACCTGCACTGTACCTTCATCAATGTGGGTAATTTTCAGGTGATCCTGGTGGTATTGGTCACAGAATCACAGAATGTTAAGGGTTGGAAGGGACCTCAAAAGATCATCTAGTCCAACCCTCCTGCCAGAGCAGGTCACACAGGAATGTGTCCAAGTGGAGTTGGAAAGTCTCCAGAGAAGGAGACTCCACAACCCCTCTGGGCAGCCTCTTCCAGGCTCTGTCACCCTCACCGTGAAAAATTTCTGCCTTAAATTTCTTTGGAATCTCCTATGCTGCAGTTTGCACCCATTGCCCCTTGTCCTGTCATTGGACATTGCTGAGCAGAGCCTGGCTCCATCTCCTGACACTCTCCCTTTACATCTCTATAAACATGAATGAGGTCACCCCTCAGTCTCCTCCAAGCTAAGGAGCCCCAGCTCCCTCAGCC
>JANHFX010002130.1:177348-189615 GCA_027560015.1 Chloroceryle amazona
AGGGAGGTTGTGGAGTCTCCTGCTCTGGAGACTTTCCAACCCCCCTGGATCTGTTCCTGTGTGGGCTGCCCTGGGTGGCCCTGCTCTGGCAGGGGGGTTGGACTCTATGCTCTCCAGAGGTCCCTTCCAACCCCACCAATTTTATGATTCTATTATTGGTCCCTAGGCATTGGCCAGAGGTATCCTCCTGCCCCTCCATCCGGCTCTAAGCTGCAGCTGGTGGACAGTGACACCCCCAGCACCTCAAGCCGTGTGGCTCCTGCCTCCCTGTTGCTTTGTTCACATCGCAGCAACATTTCTGAGTACGGGAATATTTATGTTGCCTTTTGACACACTACCACTCAGATCTCCTGTATTAGTGTTGTATTATTTTTTATGTGAATTACTGCAGCAGCTAATTGCAATTACCAGAAAGCATATACAGAGAGCTTGTTGATTGCCAGTAGACAAAGACACTTTGGAAAACTTGGGTTTTGCTATAGATGAAAGCCTGTAAATTTTAAAATAGAAACCACGTTATCGTTTACAATTTCCGTTTGCTAACAAATTCTGCTAAACAAAATTGGTGACTGATTAAGTAAACATTTATACATAAATAAAACAGTGAAGATCTCTTCAGTTATTGAGATGCAGCCAGTTCAGTCTC
The DNA here is from genome assembly GCA_027560015.1 of Chloroceryle amazona. NCBI lineage: Eukaryota > Metazoa > Chordata > Aves > Coraciiformes > Cerylidae > Chloroceryle > Chloroceryle amazona. Next base: position 177,995 of record JANHFX010002130.1, read on the forward strand.
TCGTAAATAATACAGTGATGAATTCTGGCGTTTTACAGTGCATGATAAAGCTACCTAGCCCCAAAGTCTTAGGCAAACTAATCCATACACATGAATCAATCAGTTCGTTTCAGTCATACCGGCGTTATATAAATGTCACTAAAATCAGTGCCTGAAAGATGTAACAGATTAGTCAGTCCTCACGCGATACGTCTAACTGGGATGCAAACCTACAGCATGTAACTTCACACTGAATACAGATATACAAGTAGTTTGAATAAGTAATTGTACTAGAAAACTTCAAGGGCAGGCCAGTAATGAGCAGGTGTGGATGAGAAAAATCTGGTGCATTATTAATTTCAGACAATGCCAAGTTCTTTTTCACAATGTCCATTTTATTAATGCTCTCTGTGATAGCTTTTCATATTGGTTCATCACCAGGAGTACAGTAATTACAATGTATTAAGATTCATTCCATGCCTGAGGAGTAAGGAAGTCCAGTTGAGATATGGAAAGCAGGTGAAACGTCAATCACTATCGACTCGGGGCCAGATTAGCCACAGCTCTACCCCGGGCAACCCAGCCGCCGGGTGAGTTTGGTAACGGCACCTCCTGGCCGGCTCTGCAGCGAGTATCTGCCTCCCCCTCCTCACCAGCTCACCTCCACACGTAACCTGTGTGCCATCGGTGGGGAGGCCGTGATGGGATTCATCACTGTTGTTAGTACTCGGGGTCAGTCTGGGTCATCTTTACAAGTGCCATCATTAGTCACCAGGTGTTGGCCGCTTTAGGGCTGGAGAGAGACGGCGAGGAGGCAGCCAAGGTTGTCATAAATGCCTCCAGGAATAACTCTTATAGACATAATGGCAAGGGTTTAAGGTGCGGGATGATGGGATTGTCTGGGGAGAGAAGCTAATAGTGAGGGCTGTAATGAACAAAAAACCCACCCAACCCAGGGATTTCTGCTTTCTTGCAATCTAGGGAGAAAACAGGGAATTTGTGCTTTCCTGCAATCACAGCCCCCCTTTCATCCTGTGCAGCACCCCAGACATCACCAGGGTCAGGCAGTCTTACGCTCACTGCCTTTCAGGGCTTTAGAAACCATAAAGAAGGTCCCCGTGTGAAAAATGATGAGCTTTCAATATTTTTTTGAGGTATATATTTTGCTTAATATACGCTCTGGTTTTCGTAACATTTCTGGCACAAAGGTGGGGTAGGTTGTTTATATTTTCCATCATTTTTCTCCCTGGAAATAAAAGCTGACAGCCTTCCCTGGGGAGGAAGCCTGAGTCTCTCCAAGATCATGAGCCTGGGGACACCACACAAAGCTGGAGAAGCTCATAGAGGAAGAGGTGGCCAGATGTGGCAGACAAAAGCACCACGTCTCCTGTGCACCACTCTGATAAATAAATCACTTGGCACTGGCAGTTGTTGGGTGTCAATGGTAACAGAAACCCCACTGAGCTGGATGACAGAGGAGGTATTCAAGTACCCAAGAGGAGAAGACCATCCCTGCAGCTCACCTTGAACCACTGCACGTGAATTACCACTCTGGATGCCCAAACCCCTCGGTGCTTTGAGGTAGCTTCCAGTTCCTATCGCTCGCCCACTGGCCTGTCCTTGCCAAGGTATCGGGGCTTTGCCCCGTTACCATGGGAAAGATGTGCAATAGTTGTTTTACACTATTTGGCTTTTTAATGGGGAGGGGACGCTTCTACCTTGGCCCTGCTTCCTTCCAAAATGCCAGGCTAAAGAGACACTTTTATGTCTAGAAGTTACTCTGAGTCATTGTCAAGAATTTCTTTTTTTCTGAAGTCTGTTTATTTTTCTAATTCCATTTTTTCCCCCCCCCATTTTCTGCCGCTGCGTGACTCTGCACAGTTGGATTCAGAGTAAATAAGGCATAAGTAAGCTTGGGAGCTGTGAAGGACGAAAGGGAAACCCCAAAGCTCCTCCGCTGCTTCCATTTGGTACCATCCTGCAGCAGCCAGCACCCTGCAAACGCCCATGGCCAGGCGCAGCCTGGCTCTGCCAGGAGCGTTTAGCAGATGGCTGCTGTTGGGTCATGGCCGGGGGACAGCAGATGACAACTCAACATGGAGCAGAGATTTATCAACTTTCACTCAGCTAAAGCTGCCCTCCTGGCACGCTGTGCCTTGTTTCCCGGAGAGATGTGGACACTGCTCTGCACTCAGCTGGGCCTGGCAGCGCTACTTACGTCTTCTCCAGTGTCTTTAGGCATCTAAAGTAAAGGTGAGTACAACACACACATCCCCGTCCTCCCTCCTTCTCTCAGGGACACGGCTACGCAGACATGGGGACCTGTGCTGGCTGCCAGCCACGCTTGCAGGGCATGGCTTTGCACACGCGTTTGCAGACACGCTGAGGAGAGCTGCACGTGCAGCTGCCTGCTGACGTGAGGGCAGATGTCTGTACGTGCCTCCATTTACCCAGCTGAACAGTTGGCCCAACACCATTAGCAAGTGTTCAGGATTTCTTTTTGTTTTTCCTTTTTCTTTTCTTTTTTTTTTTTTTTGTAATTAACACTAAAAGCCTCGGGGGACCCACACTGCAGGGGTTTGCATCCCTCTGGTGATTTCTGCCCATCCCACATCCCACCCTCCGCCCCCCAGACCTGTATCAAGCAGCCCAAGTCCTCCGTGGGCCACAGCTGAGTATTTACTCCAGCAGAGAGCAGGGGTCCACCGAGTCCACCCTGTTTGCAGGACTGAAGGAGGAAGATCTGCTGAGTCCTCTGCTGGATGCACCCATTGTCTTCCAGGTGCCTCCTGCACCCGCTGCAGAGACACGGCTCAGCTGCAGACCCCACAGATGCTGGGGGTTCCCATCTACCCATCCCCAGGTAAGCTGATTGAGAAACGCTATCTTAAAATACTAAGGCTCATTTTTTTTTTTTCCAAAACAAAACAAAAATCTCTATTTACACAAGACAATAAAATCCGAGCAGCTTTCCCCCCAGAGACTTTTGCCAAGTGGAGCCGCTGCTGGACTCATGCGCTGGTCCCTATTTACAAGCAACAGCTTTGCTCAAGCGTACTCTGCCAGCAAGTTCAGCTTCTGCTGGTGTAAGGACTATTTGTTAGTCCCTCTTTCCTTCCCTCATTACCTCTCCACACAGCCCGCTCTGTATTTACAACAGGGACCTGGATCCGGTGGGGTCACCTTTCCACAGCCCAGCTCGTGAGCACGGAGAGGGGCTCGGGATGGGGGTCGAGCACTCTCAGCAATCCTCAAGTGTTTTCAAGTTGCAAAGCCGACGTTTGGAGCAGATGAAAAGAATTTCTTATTACAAAAGACGGTTTTTGCCCATTCTGCTCATCTTAAAAAACCCCAAAAGCGAGCAACCAAGTGGCGAGGGCACGTCCCAGGGCGCTGCCATGCACGGGGCAGCAGGAATCTCAGTCGCGCTGTTTTCTCCTCGGGGACACGAGGATTTGCTGAGGGTTTTGGTCGGGGCTAGTTTCTCCAGCCTCTGCTGTTGCGTGATCCCAAGTGAAGGATGGGTAAACTGAGGCACGGAGGAGCTGAGGTGGTGCACTGGCGTGGGCTGACTGGGGCAGGCTCGTCAGGTGCCCCGGGCGCTAGATGACACTGTCCTCCATGGTGACTCGTCTGAAGACCGGCTCCTGCTTGGGTGTCCTTACGCTTTCTGTGGAAAACAAGGGGAGAGCAGGTAAAGCCCCAAAGCAGGACCCTGCAGCAGCCACCAGCTGATCATTTGCACTCTCAAACAAAACACGGGATGCTGGGCTTGCCCAGAACATATTCCTGAGCCAGCATCCCATCAGGAACCTTCTCCCACCCTTTTTCTGAAGCCAGTAGTACAGATTTGCCTGGCTTTGTCCCCACAGGGGCCAGTTCCTTGTTAAGCAGCGTGAGGACCAGCAGCCCCAGCCACTGCTGCCCACAGGTCTCCAGCTGAAGGGTGAAGCCGCCGTGCCTCTTTTCACCTCTGGCTTTAGCCTGGCGCAAGCAAGGAGATGCATCCACCAGCTTGTACCAGGCCAGTAGGGCTTACTGTGAGCAAACTGCTTTATTTGTAGTCGTCCCCCACTGCCCTCCAATAAATAGCGAGTATAAATGACTGCAGAGTAAACAGATCTGTTTTACTATCAGACATTATCTGAAGGGCACTTCACACCCTGAGTGCTCTGCTTTACAGCTGCCTCTATAATCATTGCAGCTCCGGGGAGGAAATCGCCTCCTTTTACACGTGCAGGTTGGGAAGAGGCAGCCACGTGCAATTTGAGGTGAACAAAGGCAGGCTTTTTTTTTATAAATAATATTTCAGGGAGAGGTTAAGATAGGCTAGACACATTCGAGAAGAATTAAGAGTCGTCCTGGAGCTATTTTCTAAGCCTGAATGATTTCAGCCCATCTCCCACCCAACCAAGGGCCAGCAAATCTGTGTTGCTCTGAACAGCGGCATGGAAAATGTTGCAGGGTAATGTGGGGGGGACAGAGTCATCAACTTTTCAGGCATCCCCCAGCTTGGCTATTTTGGCTGTTCTTTGATGATTTTCTTTTCCAAAGAGGAGGGACTTTCATCCTTTCCTCGTTGCTCCTCTCTTTTTTGTTTTCCCAAGCAGTGGCATTTTCTCCTTCCATTTCCCCTGCTGCTAGCTCTGCAGGCTGCTCTCTGTTGCAGCACAAACTGCTGGCAGCTAAAAATGCCAAGGTGCACAGTGTATCTCAGGAGAAAAAAAAAGAAATCAAAAATATCCACCTATTTAATACCGGTATCAGCAGCAGTTTAAGCACTGAGCCCTTTACACGCATTCATGAACACTAGAAATGCAAGCGAGGAGGGTGAGGCGGCGGTGATCGAAGGGCAGAGCCAAAAGCAGCTCATCTGTTTATTAGGGAGGGACCCACTCGCAACATAAGGGCTGCTGAGGACCTTGGCAGCAAACTATAAAAACTTCTTTCTTTTTTTTTTTCTCCAGGTGAGGAAAGCAGGGGTTGCAGAGCAGGCACCTGACAGCCTGGGCAGGGCTTCAGCATCCTGTCGCTAATCCTGCACACCCCTGCGATTCTCCCATGGCCTCCAGGAAAGTGCCTCAGAAACTGCTTTGGGCACATTTCAGGCAAAGGATGAAGCCTGAATTAGGGCCTTTTTTTCAGTTCCTCCACCCAAAGTCCATTTTCCCACCCCTCCCTTGCAGCTTTTGTGCAAAGTGCTGAGGCGCCTGAGGCAAGATGCTGCTGCTTCCTGAGCAGCAGACTCAGAAATCCTCCAGCCAGTTCGTTGACCACTTGGTTTTCAATATTCATTCCCCCAGACCATTTCTCAGTGGTTGTCACTGCGGGCTTGTGCCTGCTGAAAGGAGAAGCCCTTGCTGCCGGTGGGACGCAAAGGCTGCAGGGCTCACGCCTGCATTGAGCTTTCCTGCCACAGGGACCCGAATGCAACTCTGCCTGAGATGTCTCGGAGAGAAGTGGGAGAAGACAGGCTGAAACCAGTTTTATTAGAGCCATAATTTACCCATCGAGCATCCTGCTGCTGGAAATAACCTTTCCAAAGTTGTAACAGAAGATGCAGCTTATTGTAAGTGGCGGTTGGAGACATGGGGTCATCCGTACAAGTGTTCCTATGCACAGCAGCCGAGGAGGCTGTGCAGCAGCTATGCTCATGCCTTTTAAGATGTTGTTTGGGGTTTTAAGCAATGCTGTTGAAATACCAAGCATTTGCTTCCAATACACAATAACTGCTCTCTATACCAAGAGGGTTTTTTTTTTATTCGTCGAGGTGTTAGCTTGGGTTTTTACACATGTACAGCATATTTAAGGAGTAGAAATATAAGAAAAGACAATATGTGGAGGATGAAGAAATAAAAAAGACAGCAAATAGTCAGGATGACTCTTTTGTTGTTGTTGCTGGCGTTTTGCTGGAGAAGACTATCACCATCTGGCTGGCATATCAAATACAATAAACAGTAAGCACCCGTAAAAAGCTATCCCGATGTGAAAAAGGAAGATTTCCAAGCTCTCCTGGCTAGCCTCAGTATTTCAGCATTGAAAAGACCATCCCTCCTGAATTGGGATGACGTACAGTCGGGTGTGTGATCCATGCATCCCTAGGGCTTGCCAAAGCTCTTGGAAGAGCAAAGCTGGCCCTGCACCAGCTGCCTGAGCGGAACAAAATGACTCTTAGTGCACAGCGGGGGATGCTGCTGCCTTCCCGGGGGTCCCCCTTCGGGTGCTCTCCCCTGGCCACACTCCTAAGGTCCCTGCCAAGGACAGGCACCACTGATGTGCCTGGTGCTGCCTTCCCTGGGACCGTTAAGCACCGAGTTTATCTGGTTTCAGCTTTACGCTGCGGGATGTTCTTCACGCCAGGAGTGGAGAGCCTGCGACGACATGACATTTATATAATGTTCATGAGCACAAGACTATTTAAACCTTAAAATATTCATTAAATAAAATTTGCATAGAGTCTAGCTGAATGCAGCAGGTAGCTAAAAATAAAGTACTTTTCTTTCTACATGTAAGGAGGAGATCAGGGTGTGACAGATGACCAAGCCAGTGCTCTGAGGCTTTCCTGAGATAGCTTTTTAATAAGACGAGCTATCTCTCTATCCCTGTTGTCTAGGCAAGTCTGTGGGGTAGTATATTCTTCACAAACTGGTGAGATCAAGAACATATGGGGTTGTGTGAGAGAGAGACCAGTGGGGAGAGAAGAGGGAAGGGGGATGAAGACAATGAGACGACACAGAGGGACTCCCCGGAGCTCAGCACCTCCCACCACTGCTACCATTCCCCCCCTGGCCCTCTGAAGCATCTCACTGCTCATCACCTGGGGGGGAGGGAGGAAGGAAAAAGATCGGTTACCAGCCACAGATTTCAGGGAATTAAATGCAATCAGCAGATGGCAGGGATCAGCACCATGGTTATTGCCTACCCAGTGCCTCCAAAGCTGTGATGAATACCCCCCCATCCCCAGCAACCCTTCAGCCTACATCGCCTTTCTTGGCATGTCTTTCCCCTTCGGTCTCTCCTTCACATGTTCTGGGGAGACCTGTACAGTCTTCTATGGCTCTTGCAGAAAATGGAGAGGCACTGCCCATTGGAGCCAGTGTCCCTAAGCAGCAGACAACGCAGCGGTTGCACAGTAGCCCGGTGTGCAAGCTCCTTACGGGGGGATGGGATTACACAGGAAACACAACCCAGTCCTGCACACAATAGGAGCAAGAGGGGGGGAAAAAAAGGGGAGTCACAACTTGCAAAGCATCCCAAGATGATTTCCAGGAAAACACGAGGCATGGAGCCTCGCACTTCTCCATCCCTCTCCTCCCACCGGCCAGCAAGGCTTTCCGAAAGGCACTGAGCCCTCCTGCCTCCCAAGGGTGGGCCCATGGTTCAGAAGGTGGGGGGGGTCTGTATCAGGCTGATGTGTCCATCGGACCAAGCACTGTCTGTTTGCCCCTCCTCTGTTTGGTTTTCATTGAAAGCAAGATGCACAACGAAGCTTTAACTCTTCCCCGTAAGGCGAACCTGTGAGTTGTTTAGGTGGGTTTTGTTTGCTTGCTTGCTTGTTTTTTTGTTACACAAAGCTCTAAAAAATAAGATCCCTCCAGTACAAGGGCTGCTCATCCCCTTCAACCCATCTTACAAAGTTAAGTGCCTCAAGAATAGGTATGGATTTAGTACCATAGTTGCTATTGCCTCTTCATTAAGCTGTTTTCTCACATCTCTCCCTTGGCTCAGCATTAAGAAATTCCTCGGAAGTTTTGTAGCTCTCCCTCCTACCCCAGGAGCATTTTAGGTACCAAGGACTTAACACTGACCCGAGTTTCACACACTGCAGTTTGCACAGACGACACCACTACATTGCCAGTTGCATAAGAATTGCATCTACTGAGCCACTTATCAACAAGCAGAAGCCTTTGCCATGCCCATAATCAACTATCTCACACAACAAAAGCCTGTCTTCACTGGCAGAAAGGTGACAAAAATAATTCCCATCCCCCCCAAATAAATTACAATCTTAAACTGGTGTTGTCTTAATAGAATTGATAATGTCTATCTCCCCTCTGTTCTGTGAGCCAGCTGTTTCCAAAGTTAGAAGTACTAACAGTGAATCCTGTGGGATTTCCATCCCCAGAACAGCCTGGAGATGGAAATAATCAGCTTGAAAATAAAGAGCATTTTTTAGCAAAGCACCGATAGGTATCGTAGGCTGGCGGAGAGACGCTCGAGTGAGACGGGGTGGAGAAGAGGGGAGAAGCAGCCTGTCCACTGATCACTCCAAAGTACATGGAAAGGCTGGGGAAGAGTGACTCTTCAGAACAAAGAAAGGCGAAGCTTTTTCAGTAGGACACAGTCATCCCACAGCGAAGCCACCACTGGTTTGTTCTCGCCTAGTTTCGGGCGTGCTGGCAAATGCTGCGCTGATCGCCTGCCCCCCATTTTATCACAACCATGTCTGCCATGGTGTAGCTCACCCTCTGCATGAATCTAATCCCGCCATATCCCTGGAAAACTACTTTTTGGAGTCTAATGCAGCAAAACCAGCTTTACTTTCTTTGAAATAAAGGGTACTTTGAGTATTTAAAGCCTCAGCTTCCTCTGTTGGGCTTCTACATGGACTTGTATGACCCCGTGGGTCTGAGCCACTTGCTTTGCCTGCATGCAAAGGTCCACCACGCGCTGCCCAGCTCCATTGCCGGCCGCATTGAAGATCAAATGAAATAGGGAGGCAGCATCAAGAGCAAGAGCGTGACCCAGTTGGCCAGTGGCTGTTTTGCTATGAAGCCAGGAGATTCCCAAGCTCCCGATGGGAAACGCTCCCTTTCTAAAAGCTAGAGCTGGCAAGAGGCAGAGCTGTGAGCAGCGCTTGGTCGGAAATGGAAGTTTCCTCCCCAAGATGTTTTGACCCCTGGCTGCAGTAAGGAGTCAGGTGATGCAAACCAGACTCTTTAGTAGGTCACAAATGCCACCACCCCCTGGTTCGACCTCCCCGACAAGCCCCTGCTGAGCAGCACCAAGCAGCGTTGTCCCACATGAGGACAAGCCCGGAATGGAGTGGAGCTGCTCCGCTGCTGCATTTAGCCTCCAGCACTGAGAAGATCTCATCTAAGATGGGAATCACCCCTCTGCTACAAATCTTTTGGCTTTTATCCAGCTTGATGGGAGTTGGCTGGAGGCAGCTTGGCTGGAGGCAGCACCAGACCCCAAAGCCCGGGGACTTTGTGAAAACTGATGTACCAGAAAACTGGTACCAAGTACATCCCGAAGCGCTTATTTGCCATCGCCCTTGCCAGTCTATTTTGTGGCTTCTAAATCCTGATGATGAATCCTCAGTGCTCCCAAGAGATTTGATGTGGGAGGCTGGAGGAGAGCGGCAAAGCGGCAGCGGCCGTCAGCAGCGGTAGGATGGGGAGGGCGATGTGGCCAAGGGCAGCAGCGGCACTTGCGTACGCCCCAGAGTAAGAAAATAAAGACACAGCAAACAATGACAGAGGAGGCCTAACGGGGACTTGTTTTACTCTTTGACATGCTACCAGCAGTTTTTAATCTCAGAAGAATCGAAATTAAAAAAAAAAAATAAAAATTAAAAAAGATCAAGAAAAAATCCAAGAAAAAATAAACTTAAAAAAATGAACTCAAACCCATTACAATGATTAAAAGGTATGACACATGAAATACTAGAGACTCAACCCGCCCGCGTGTCGTTGGCTGGTTTATACAGTAGGCACAATTCCCCACCTAGAAACACCTGCGACAACCGCCGAGCGGTGCTGTTCTCCCCCCCTAGACTGCTTATTTCGAATCAGCCATCGCCACGTAACCTTTGTGCTTAAACTGCTCAGCTCAGGTCTCCTTTCTTTGGCATTGCTCGCCCATGCCGCGAAGGAGCGGAGACTCGCACGGAAGACAGGAATGGAGAGGGGAAGAACAACAGCAACAGCAACAACAGCAGCAGAAGGGAGATTAATCGTACAGTACATACATACAGTGTCTTCTAAATTGTGATCAGTTGTTTATTGGTTGGCAAACAAGCTTCACTTTTACAACAAATATTAGTAATGAGGTCATTCAACTGTTGAGACCATACAAAATGGATCATAAATTAAAAAAAAAGAAAAAAAAAAAGAAAAGAAAGAAAGAAAAGAAAAGGAAAAGGAAAAGAATTCATACTCCGTGCTGCTAATTTACCTCCAGAAAGCCTATGTTACTTAAAAATCCTGTCAAATAAATAAATTTCCTGTTAGGAAAAATAATGAACAGAAGACTTGTTTCTTTTTTTTTTTCTTTTTTTTTCTTTTTTTTTTTTTCTTTTTTTTTTTTTTTTATAACCACTGCAAAGTACTTTTTAGCTCACTATGTGTCAATCAATTTTCTTCTTACCCACTGCAGTACAAGTGCCTACACCGGGGACCAGACGGAGCCGTGAAGGCTCTTTGCTCCTCCAGGTTAATGACCGTCTCCTGTAGAAGCCCCGCTACGACTATTAAAAAAACAAAACAAAACCCAACACAAAACCACCTCTCGGCTCCTGGACGTGACCCTGTGGCCTGGCTGAGGGGGCTGCTCACTAAAGATGCTCTGCAGGCTCCTTGTCGCCATCGGTTGTGCGCCGTCAACGGGGGAGTTTGCCCTGCTCTTGGCTGCCAAAAGGTCTGCTGGCAAGATGCCGGCTGGAGAAAGTTGTACAGCGAGGAAAGAAAAAGACTGCCTTGGCTGAAAAGAAATGGGGATGGTGGGACTGAAAATGCTCCTTAGAAAGGAATGGTTGGTTTGTTGGTTTGGTTTTGTGGTTTTTTTTATTTCTCCAGTGAGATTTTTTTTTTTTCCCAGAATGGGGAGGGGATGGAAGGGAGGGGCAGTGGAAGAGGCAAAACAAAATTCAAAGAAACAACAACAACAACAACAAAAAAAAGAGTTATGAAAAAACCTTGCTCCTACTGGTAGACAAACTTACAAGACCAGCACAACAGAAAAAAGTTCTTTTTTTTTCTTTTTTTTTCTTTTTTTTTTTTCTTTTTCCACTACATTAACAGGGACGCAAGTTCTGGAGGAACAGAAAGCAGACTATATGTGCAATGCTAGTATCTGTACATTACATAGAAATTGTTCACTTCTCTTCTTCTGCCATTAGTTTTTTTATCATCCGTTAATACAGCAAAACGTAAAATATGCCTTTAGCACAGAATTCTAGGATTCCCTTCCATCTCATTAGATTTGTTTGCCTTTTGTTTGCTCCCACAGCAAAGGGCACTGTGGTGAAACCGAGTTGTGAGTGACCGAAACCAATGACGTGAGCTGGACTGGTAAGAAAGAGTTTTGCTAGCGTGTTTGGTTTTTTTTGTGCAGCGCTCCCACCTAGATGCGTCATTGCTACTAGATTCAAATGCACATTTTTGGCCTTTTGGGTATTTATTTTTCCTTGCTTTTTTATTTTTTTTTGCTTTTGGTTGGTTGGTTGGTTGTGGGTTTTTTTTGATTGTTTGCTTTTGTTATTTTTTGTTTTTTAATTCCCTCTTAAATCAGGTCCTCGGTATTAAGAGCAACACAGCATCAAGGATTGTTTAAAGAAACATGGCATAACTTGAGAAGGCCACAAAGTGTGCCATTATCTACCTCTTTCATTAACATAATGAAGTCTGTCTGGAGGGAAG
>JANHFX010002130.1:189631-202182 GCA_027560015.1 Chloroceryle amazona
GGGGTTGGGCAGCAGTTACTGTCCTCTCCGGGCCGGCCTAAAAATTCCAGTAAAAAAAGTCCGAGAGTTTCCTTTTGAACAGCATGAAGATTTAGGAGTACACACAATATTACCACTGCTTGGATTAACTCAGAACAGTAAACCGAGCATTACGGAGGGGGCTTTTTGTTGTCTCTTTGCTGAATTTTTGCTGAATCTTCTATAGACTAGTGACCAAGTGAGCGGGTCCTTTTGCATTGCCGTCCGGGGGGGTTCCCTCTTTGTTTGGCGGGACTATAAAACCATCGCTGCTGCCTCGCCCTAGCTGGTAGTAAGTGTGTAGCTGATGGACGTGGTTCCTGGAGCCAAGGTTGGGCATGCTTTTGTAGTAAACATCGTCGGCGTCGCCACCACCGCTTTTGGCCGGCGGGGGATCGGTCTGGGTGCTGGCGGTGACGCTTTCCGTCATGGGCATGCCGGCCAGCACAGGCATACTGGTGTAGAGAGAATCCCTGTTGGGCGACTGGAGGTCGTCCGTGTGCTCATTGGTCAGCAAGGGGAAAAAGCTCTCGCTGTTGTCTTGCGGGATGCGCCGCCGGCTGTAGAGGTGGGGCTGGTGGTTGTCTGCTGAGTATACCCGGGGGGGCAGCAGCGGGGCGTCCGACTCCTCGTGAATGAGCTCCAGGCCCAGGCTCTCCTCGTGGGTGAAGGAGGTGGCGTCGTCCAGCACGATGGCGTCATCCTCGCTCCCACCGCCCACGCTGTTGACGAGTTTGTTCATCAGGTTGCGGCTCTGCTCGCTGGAGCGCTCGTGGTTGTTCAGGTAGGAAGGGATGTAGTTGGAGGTGAGTTCCTTCAGGATCTTTTTCTCGAGGGCATTCTCGGTGTGGTTGTACCCACGGTCAAGGATTTGCACGCAGTTGCTGAGGTACTCGCCGCTGGCGATGCTGTAGCTGTTGCCATGATTACCATTCAGTGGTAGAGTATCCGTGACACTTGTATCCCTGGCATTGTTCAGAAGCCCCTCTGAAAAACATTACACAAGAGAGGGTGACTTGTACAAACAGGACACTCACGCGGGACGTGCACACTCAAACCCCCTTCCTAGCCTGCCGCGGCTGCTACGGGCTCGGCGGTGAGGAGAGAGCGTCGCGGCCAAAAGAGGAGGGCGCAGCTCCGGCTAAATGGCTTAAGGTCTTCCCACTGGAAAAATGGAAAGCTCCATCAAGTATGTGACTTGATGCGGCAACAGCTGGTGGGAAGGAATAACCTCTCCTGGTTACGAACTCCTACAGCTCTTGAGCTTTGCTCTATGTATGGCCGGGGGGAGCTTAGAGATAGATGACTCCGGGGGAGCTTAGGAGTAGATGACCCTGGGGGAGCTTACAAATAGATGACCCTGGGCTGGTGCCAGTTGCTGGCTCCGGCACTCTGGGGGAAGGTGGCAATTCCTCCCAGCTGAGGAAAATGTATTTGCAGCCCAGGTTCATCCGAGCTTTGTTTGGACCCTTCCTGGAGACAAGAAATAAATTTGCTCTCCCCTTTTACTGGGCGGGCTGCCAGGGGAAAGGCGTAAAGCCTGGATAGCAGGATTTGGCAGTTAGCAAGGTGGAGACACAAAGTGCTCCCTGGCCCGGGCTGTTTTGGAAGCAGGCTAAACGCCTGACCTCTCCAGCACCAGGGCACGGCCCAAACTATCTATTCCCCACTGGCTGGGGGCATTTTCTAATACAGTGACCTTGGAGGCAGCTGCTGAGGGGGTCTTGCAAAGCCTTTAAAAATAGCTCCCATTTCACTTGGAAAGTTAAAAGCAGAAGGTTCAGCGGAAGGTAACAGCAAGTACCATCACCACCACGGCACAGTGGGCTCAGGGGAACCTGCGAGGAGCAATGGGGTCTCAGGCTGCCCCCCAGCTAACTGCCTGTCGCATCTCCAGAGGTGGCTCAACACTGTCAGCGTACGGCTGGAGCTCAGCTCTTTCCCAGCATGCTGTGGGAGATGGTGGGGAAGCGCTCTGGGATTTCATTACAGGCCTTCTTGGAAGGAATTGCAGGTGTGGGGATGCAGGAAACACCGCATGGACCTGAGGGCGCGGGGCCAACGCCGAGAAGTGGCGAGCAACCCGCAGCGAGCCGCAGCGGGTTAGAGGAGCCATCAGGTGGCAAGTTCAGATGGACAGTTGCTCATACCATGCTCGGTACGTGGCACGGGTACCTTGTGAAAATGCAGGATTCGGTCTATAGCTGCGATGGAGTAGCTGCTGCGTGCTAAGGGCTGGAAAGCGCTACCCCGGGTTTTCTTTGTGCTTTTGAGGGAAAAGCCCCGAACGTGTCGGTCACACGCCTGTTGGTTTCTGAGGCTTAAGAGGATGCTGCAGTACCCCAGGTTTCCCAACAAATGAGGGAGAGATGCCAAAAAACTCAACCAGCCATCGCAGACATAGAGCAAAGCCATTGATTTTCACGGTGGGGACTCTCTGACCGAGTCATGATGCTTGGAGGGAGGGGAGGGGAATGAAAAGTGAGTGTTTTGGGGAGAGGAGTGTATGCAATGGGTGACGGGTACAACGGTATCTGTCTGATGGTCACGTTGAGTCACCTATGCATTGAGGCGCTGAATGCCGCGCTTCTGCTGCCAATGCATAGATCTGGGGTTTGGTGGGGGAAAACCATGGAGGGGGGACAGAGCGGGGTCTGCAGTGAAACACGCTGCATAAAAAAATGCCGTGACTTCGCAAATAAAAATGTGAATTGAAAAAAAAAAATAAATATAAAAGAACAACAAAAAACCAACACGACATCCACACGGTTCTATGAGAAACCACGCTGGGAAAACAATGCCACAAAAATGAGAACTAAACAAAGAAAGCATCATTTAATCTCATCTCTAGGTATATGTACGTGTACATATGCATATGTATGCATAGATATATATGTACACATACATATATGATGTACACGTACATATAAATGCACGTGTACATCCACACACACGCAGACACGTATATATGTACACGTACATATATACACACAGGCATACACGTCTAGATATACACATGTATATTCATAGTCTTTTGACTGCGAAACTGTGAGATGAATTTCCTTTAACTACATCATCTATATGTGATGCAATAGAAGTGAACTAAAAAAAATTACATTTGATATGCAATGTTTAGCTTTACTCCCATACTTGTCTCTCTGTAGGGCTCTAAACGACAGCATGAAGAAAAGGAAAGAAAAAACAACAAGTAAGCTTACAGCGACAGTAGGAGAAACATGAGTAAAAAGCAAATTGATGATATGTAGAAAAGAGAGTTAACGGAAATAATTTCCACTGCCCAGAATACATGAATTTGTTACATGGTTTATTTCAGCTTAAAAAATATTGACATTTTTAGACAGGAAAAAAAAAAACCCTCTATTTTACGCGCAATATTCAATAGACTACATTTTTTTATTTAAAAATGATCACATTTAAAACGTTTTTCCAATGCCATTATAAAACGTTCAGCGTGCAACACAAATCAAGAAATAACGCCTGGAAATTTAAGAAAAGTTCTAAAGCTGGTAACGGTCATGCTTGAAAAGACAGGCACTGTCAGTGTCACTTCCAAAGTCTTAAAATGAATGGCTTTACTTACTGTTAGTTATAATAACCCCTGGCAGTTGAAACCGAAATCCATTTCCTTGCTAAAAATCTTTTGCCGTCCATCCTTTGCAACAGTGCTTTGTAAGAGTACGACTTTGTTCATCATGGGGCTGCTGGCATTTGACAACCTTTGGTAAGTCTGCTTGGTTTTAGGTTTGGTTTGTTGGTTTTATTTTTTTTTTACCCAAGCACATGGCAAACTACATGGGCTTTGCGGACAGAAAAAGAAATAAATGAAGAGGAAGAGTAGTTCAGATAATGGCACCGCTAAATGAAGCTACGGAGGAGAGAGGGTTAAAACGAGAAGAGCCAGAGATGAAGATGAAGAGCCAGTGATAACTCTCAGCTTCCCACTCTGCAGTGGTGTGTGGCACGCTGGGCTTTAACCAGAGCTCCTTAACGGGACTGCCGCCTTCTCTTAAAATTACCTCTGGCGACAGCAGCCAGGCCGTTCGGAGAAGCTCCCGCGTCCGAGAGACTGAGCCAAGCTTTGTCTGTCAGCTTCCAATGGCGGTGAGCGCTCGGCACGTGCTCTGGGGTGCCAGACCCCTCGCCTACCGGCTCCTCCTTCCTCTACTCTCTGCGTCCCCACCAAGGAATCGCTTTCACCACCGGGAAATGTGACTTTGGCCTTTTAGGCTCGGATTCCTCGCCTCTTCCCAAGGGTTTTTAGGGCTCCTGGTGAGTCTCTAGCGCAGACAGGGCAGCTTCAGCTTGAGCAAAGCCAGGACGTGAAAACACCAAACGGGGGAGGGGGAAAGGAAGGGGTGGACCAGATCATCAGGCCCTGGGTTTCTTATAGTGTCCTGTCCCTGTCATTGGCCAGCACCAGGAGTGGTAGATGAAGGTACCAAAAGAAATAAAAAGAAATAAAAATCATAGCCTGAGTGAGATGGAATGAGTTAGTTGGATGATGTCAGCTAGCAACGCCCTCACCGCACGCCGATGCCAGCCAAGGCACAGCCAGAGATGGTGACAGCGTCTACTTTTACAAGGCACTATCCCTGCTTTGCCTGCTGGCGCAGCATCCCTCGGTCCCACAGAGCTGCCGAGGCCGGCAGACCCGGTCGGTTTTTGCTAACCTTTGTTTCTGCTGCAGGATCTCCTATTATGCACAGTTTCTAATCGTCCAGGGACGGTAATCAGTTTGAAAAGCAACAGCTATGCCACTTCTGTGGTCACTAATTAACTTGCAGCCTCCTGAGAAAAATGGGTTGGGTTTTGCTCCCTCTGAAGTCAATGGCAAAGCTCCAAGGGCTTAAATGGGATCAGTACTGGTCCCACTCTCTTTCTTCATCTCCCAGGGCTGAAGCCTGAGTTGGTTTTACTGTTATCCATCTGGCTGTGCTGCACTGAATAACACGTGCAAACCAATGACACTATTTTTGTGGAATAAAATGCCGTTAGCTCAGGTAACTGTATCAGAATCTAGTCTTAAAAAAGCAGAACACGAGATTATTAAAATGCACGTAAAACCTTTTTGTCGCATTCTCACCCCAATCACTTGGGTTCAGTCAAGGCACTCAGAACTGAACATCAGGACTTCTCTTATGCAAAATACTGACCCAGCATTACCTGTTGCCACTTGGTTTAAAAGTACCCCAAAACCTCAGTGTTATCATGCAAGAAACAGAGCTCATTTCGACATTTGCAGTACGTTGAAGTCCTTAAAATTCAGAGCATTTCACGTTTAACAGGAGCCCCTTCTTTAAAAAGCATTCACGGAAGCAAATTTATTGCACAAAGTTAGCACAGTCTGGGAAAGTAACGAACAGCAAAAAGGTCAAATGTGTGCTTTCCTTATGCTTTGAATGCAAATACCCCAGTGATGCAGTTCACTATCTCTTTCCATCGTAAACAATACACTGTCAGATAGTACAAAGGGGGTTTTCCTGATGGCATTAGAACTATCATTATTTTCCCTTCCCTAGAGAACCTTTACTGGAAAGAGATGCCTTCACTGGGAGTGGAGAGCTGACAAATCTGCGCTTGAAAGCAGCGTTACTCTGTAATGATTCAGCCACTCTGCAAGCCAAGAAGAAAGAAAAAGGAAAAAAAAGGAAAAAGAAAAAAAGAAAATAATAGAAAATAGGAAAAATAAAAAAGAAAATTGGAAAAAGAGAAAAGAAAAAGAAAGAAAAAAAGAGAGGAAAAAGAAAATAGAAAAGAAAAAAGAAGGAATAAAGAAGAAAAAAGAAGAAAAAAGAAGAAAAAAAAAAGAAAGAAAGAAAAAAAGAAAGAAGAAAAAAGAGAAAAGGTAAAAGAAAAAAGAGAAATCCCCCTGAAGTGGCCGAGCAAGACAGAGCCACCAAGAGACAGGAGCTGACAGAGCTCCACACTCCCCAGCTCCTCCTCAGGTCCTGCTCAGATGCATCTGCCTCTCCCTTGTGGAATCATCAGGACACCCACTGACAGACACGGTCCCTTCCCACAGCCCGAGCAGAGACAAACACGTAGGTGACAAGAGCCTGATTTCTACAGCAGCACCTCCGTTAGGGCCAACTGCCTCGCTACCTATTTATTCTCCACCGCCGGCAGCAGGACGTGCCAGTTTCCCTACACCTTTGTAGCTTTTTATTTCAAATAGCGCGCATAAAAAGTATTAATACAAGCGGCAAAACATTTTATCCGCTATCTGACCTACTCTCCTTGCTTCAGCTGTCATTTTTTTCTTAGAGATGAACGGCAGTTTTGCTTCATTTTGCCTTTATTTATTTTTTTTTCCTTCACGAGCCAGTGTCCTGCTGACCACGTTGCTAAATGCCATTTTAAATAAGAGCAGCTTTGGTGGCAAAGGCCGTTTTAGCTTCACTTACCTTCAAAGGTGTTCCTGTTTCTGCAATGAATGGTTTAACAAGGAAACGCGCTGACAACAACGAGAGGAATGGATACATCCAACAAAACACACACACGAGACCAAAACGATACAAAAGCAAAGAGATTTAAAAATAAAAATTAAAAAAGAAAAAGAAAAGGAAAGAAAATCATCAGAATCAAAACCACTATGAATGCTTTGAGTAGAACTGACGAGGGTCTCTCAAAGTGAGTTTGATTGCTCATGGAAAAAAAGCCTTTTGGAAAATGGAAAGATGCATTGAAATGAAAGGAAGGGGAAGTTTTGCCCAGTTTCAAAAAAAAAACCAAACCCAACAGGGGGTGGGGGGTGGGGGAGAGAAAAAGGAAAAAAAGAAAAAAAAAAGGAAGAAAAAAAAAAAGGAAAAAAAAAGGAAAAAAAAAAAAGAAAGAAATGGGCCAAAATAAGCCATAGAAAATGGAATTCTCACTAGAAAAATTAGAGAGAAACTCCAGCACACCTTGTGCGTTGTACATGCTGACAGAAGGGTTGTTATAGACCGCCGATTCCCCGAGCAATGTATTATAAGGGTTGTTAGTGCCATGAGGACGAAGCAGAGCATTGGTTATAAGATGATTAGCCATGGCTCCTGGAGCAGCCCGATAGAAAGACAGAGAAAAAAAAAACAAACAAAAAAAGGTCAATCAGGCAAATGTGGTCTTAAAAAAAAGGGAAAAAAGAACATTCAGAATGACAACAGTTGAAAAAGTCCTGATTACAAGCAGCCAGCTAATTAGACTCGGAAAACTGTGTGCCACTAAAGCAGAACAGATGTTACTGACGATGCACAAATCCAAACCAAGGCAAAAGAAAAGTCTCAGAAAGCGGATAAGCTACATTTATGGAGGGTCCCCAGTCGCTCGGAGTGGAAGCAAGGCTGTGCCCACATGCTTGCTCTGAAGGAAGGAAGGAAGATGGCAGCCTACACAATGGGGGGGGAACTCTCTGAAAAGTGCCAAATGAATAAAAAATTAAATAAATTAAGAGCTATAATGACTGAGAGAAAAACGGCACATTCGACTCCAGCTCTGAGCTAGGATCTCTTTTACTGGTCCTTTGCAACACTTCTAAAAATCGAAGAAGGAAAATTAGGAAGAAAGGATGGAGATGTGGCCTCTCTGAAGGCTCTCGGCACTTATCAGAGAGCAGCTGTTTCTCAGGTCCAAGAGGGTGAGTTTCACCTCAGCCAGTGCTCTGGTACCACCCTCAAGCACATCCACAACCAGCCAAAACCACCCTTGATGGCAAGAGCACCACGGCTCCATCACAGGTTCCTACAGCAGTGAGCAAGGCGATGGAGACACGCGTTTTGAGGCCCTTTGTTTGCCCCGCAAACACCTCCTCTCCCCACTCCCAGACCCCTTTGCTCCCGTTTCCAAGCACTCAGACAGCAGTTGGCCTCCCACTTTGGTTTAGCCCTTGGAGTCGCAGCCTCTGGACTTGTGCTTTTCAGGATCATCACAGCTTGGCAGGTGGATGCCAAGACCTACCTTGATTCCTATCGTAGGCATCAACCCATGAAGCAAAGCCTTCCCCCCACCTTTTAGCTGACCTACAGGACAAAAAAATCCCCACTGAGCCCTTTCTCCAACTCTCATTCAGGATCCAAAGCAACGATCAGCTCAAGAACTTGCCCCCAGGGCCATTCCCACGGTCATTGGTAGAGACCTAGAGCAGGAATACTCAAGAACACACCACGGTTTTTACCTCCAGGACTAAACTGTTAAGACAAAACATTTCCACAAGGAAAGTAAGTCTATGGTGGGGCAACAAGAGTGAGCCAGGACAGGGCTGTCCAAGGGCTGAGGGTACCTGGCTGTCACCAACGTCTCGTAGACCCAAGCCAAACAAGCAACCAAAAAGCCAATCCTCCAAACCAGCAACCCTGGCAGGGATGTCTTCATCGATGGCTGGGGCATGGAGACCCCATTTGCCACTTTTAGGGTGGAGGTGGCCCTGTGTCATGGCAGAGGCAATCTTTGCAAGACAGGTGGGGTGCTGGGTACAATCTCTTCTCTGAGAGATGATTTTTCTTTCCTTTTCTTTCTTTTTTATTTGGGGGATGCTGCTGCTGAGCCCCAAGGGCCTCTGGCTGGTACAAATCCCCTTTGCAGTGAGCTCTCTAAAAGCTCACACCTGATAATTATTAAAAAAACCAAACAACAAAAGGCAAAAACTGGCCAAACCCAAGCCTAGGTTGAGGTCTCCAGAGCTACCTCCTGTGGTGCTCATCTGCCGGCCTGGCTCCATCTCCTGGGGGTGTTTCTCCATGACTGCGCAGGCAGAGGAGAGAGCAGAACGTTCTCCTGCCTCTCCCCCATCCTCCCCCAGCCCCCCAGCCCCGGCGTATGGTGTTAGCGTATCACTTAATCAGTCTTTTGAGCACAGGACAAAGTAGAAGGCGGCACTGTAGGGGGGCTGCATGCCAGGGAGGCTCCTTGACACATGCAGCTGGAAAAAAAAGACTTGTTTTGTCTCACCTGATATTTTTGGCTATGCTGGTGGAAAGCAAGATGAGCTGCTGTGTTTGGAAATAAGGAAACAAAGCTGTCTCCTGTAAGAAAACATTATATGAACGCTTAACTAAGCAACCTTGAATGTAACTAATAGGTAAATGAGTCAGTTCTTTCTGTCTGGTAATGTATTAGCTGTGAATTTCATGTACATCTGCAATAAGGGATTGTAGGAACCACTTTTCTTCTTGCACTAATTTTATACCTATGTGAATACTAAGCCCATTAAAATTGTTTCTGCTTTCATCCCACTTTTAATCAAGCCGAGCCATAAAAGATTCAAAAAGGGACTCACTTTTATACACATAAAGGGAATGTCCAGAGTTAATGCCAGCCATAAATTCAGAAGTCATATAATCCTCTCATCTGAAATTTAACCCAATCTCCAACTCAGTGCCTATGAGATTTGATACGGAGCAGAATGTACCTGCGGCGAGGTTCTGAAGGCTTTAGCTTGAGGCATCTTTAAATGGCCGAATATATCACTCTGTATAGCCCCAGTCTGAGCCTCTCTAGCAATTCCTAACAGATGGGAACAAGCTGATCCCACCCTGGCTGGGCAGGTGGAGCTGTTCTGCATGGGGGGATGTTCTTGATGAATGACAAGGGAGAAGGGACCAACCTGTGTCAGCACTTAACGCTTCCCTTGCCTGCGTCCACTGAGGTGGGCTCTGGAGTGAGCTGGCAAACTAGGTAGTGTCTGGCCACTTTTAATGCAGATACATAACTCTGACTATAAAGGTGACAAAATGTGGAAAATAAGGGGCTTGGCACAACAAACCAGCCACCCATTCCTGTATGCAGCTAAGCAACAGTACTGCATCTTCTGCCTTCCTCGCCCTTGACTGCTGAGGGCATTAAGACTTTTTAATTTACTGACCAAAATGCCAAATTGGATGGCAGTCTTGAGTGATTCTCCTGCTGCAAAGCCAAACCAAACCCACTGCTACCATGCTCAGCTACCTTCCAGTACTTTCAGAAAGCCAGCTGGGCCCTAGGTGCTCTGCAGCAGGTTCCCATCGTGGTGGGCTGGCTATGGCAATCTTCACACTCTGTGGATCACAGCAAATGTAACCTTTGGCATCTTAAAAACCAAAATGACAGGTACCTTGTTTTCATTAATTTGGGCTCTTGTTTCTCTGTACATGTGCTAGAGCTGTAACATTCCCAGCCTCAAAGGATGCTGAGGCAGGACTGCATGTGGGCTCCAAAGAGCCTACAGTTAAAGCTTTAGATAAAACAATAATACACCCAACAAATCCCCATTATTGGGTTTCTCCTTCCCGGGAGGGAGAAAGAAAAAAGGTAACACCAGCTATACATTTAAGTATCATCCTGCCTTTTTCATAGCACTTTATCATTGCTATAGCAACCAACAGGGCTATTAGAAAGAGCGGATTAGGTCTGCAGAGGAGGCAAGAGCAGAAGGAGCAGGTAGACTACCAGACTATGACTTCATTTGCATAAAAATGGCCTTAGTAATAAACAACCCACAAAAAAACCCAGTAAAGCAACCACGGGATCACAGTGGCACACTCTTCCCAAAATACCAGGAGAGAAAGCAAAGAGGCTTAGTCTGCAGCCCTGCATCTGGCTGCACAGCAAAGGCTGGGTGCTGGGGCTGCGGCTGCAAAGGTCCAGGGACCCGAAAAGCAGAAAGAGCAGGGCTGTGGGTGCCTATCGACCACCCCCAATCTCCTCCCCAGCAGAGCCCTCCTGGGACGTGCCCCTCAGCAGATGCCTGGGTCTGTGCTGGCGCTGTGCCTCATGTCCTCAGCAAGCAGCTGCTCTTCACTGTTTATTTTTATTTATTCACTTATGGCCAGATCCTCAGCTCTCAGTAGCTGGTGCAGCACCGATTTCTCCCAGCAAATCCCACAGTCCTGTGTCATCTTTGCTTCCCTGTATTTCAGCAAAACACTCCCTGTACAAATCCCTCCCTTGCTGGCTGCTGAAGCCCCTGGGCCCAGCAGACTGCTTTAGTTTAGGTGACTGCCTTCAGTTCAGCTGTGCTGAAACCCTTTGGTGCTGCTAGCTGAGGATACCCTTCTGAAGGCAAATACACTGTTTCCAAACCCCTATCGTGCTGTGCCCAGTGGGAGAATGAATTTCCAGCTGGAAAAAAGATGGGGCTCCAAACCCACCTAGGTTCACCTGGCCATCTCCTGGTTTGGGGCAATGAAGTTATCACAACCAGCAAACGTATTTAACAGCAGAGCTCACATCTCTACTAAAACTCCCCACAACCACCCCAGTACAACTACAGTCCCGGGTCACCTCGTTTCTACTGATGTTCAACCAAAGACTAAAGTCCAGTGCAAAATGCAGCCACCAGGCCAGCTCTGATAGCCCAAATGCCATTCCAGTTCAGGCTTCTGGCAATGCCTGTGATCAGTTCAAGGTATCCCGATGCTGGATTTGCTCAAGTGAAGGATTTACACTCTGATCACAAGGAGAAAGGACTGATGCTGTTAGAGAAGGTTAAGTATTAGCCGGGTAACGGGCAGATGCTCCTGTCCCTCTCACAGCATTGGGGATCTTCGTGATCCACGTACCAAAGACCCAGCCTTGCCTACCAGGTTTCAAAGGCATTGGCATGTCATGGCCTGTGGTCAGGATGCAGGGAGAGACCCTGAGGATTGTACTTGCAAACTGAGAAGACCTGATAGGGGAACCAACCAGGACAAAGGAAACAAAAATCCCCCACTTTTACCATCACCATAACTACACACAGAGGATCCAGATAGCTACAACTAGCTGCTTTGTGTTTTAAGGACAGTGTGCAACCAAATAGCACATTTTTCTTCCCTTTCTAAGATAGAAATTGATGTCCTTGATGCAAGACAACACTGAACGTAGAAATAATTCTTTCTGGAAGATTCCGGTGTTATAACTGTAAGGGAAAACTGCACCTTGTTAAACACAAGTATGATTTCTCCACTCGCTGAAAGCAACGGATGAAAATGATGATGACAAGCACATGTTGCCAGACTTTATAGACTGCATCGTTCGGGAACAAAATTCAAATAATTTCTCGTGGGCAGCTGGCTGACACAGCCACACAAAGCCATTTAACTTGAATCATCAGCATGGTCTGCCCAACAGGAAGGAAAACAGATCCAACTGCTCCTCCAGATTTCAGCATAGCTCTAGCAGGCTGGAAGGGCTTCAGCAGCACTGATTTAGTTGGGATCATCTGTCCACATAGGTAACAATGCCCTCGTGTGTCATCTTTGGCTTTGGGTCTTTTCAATCTCATGCCAAAATCCAGCTCTGTCCTTGCTACCTGCATTTTAGCAGGGTGGAAACTCACTGGGGATGGGGAGGTTTGCCCAGTGCCCAGCAGACGTGCAGTTTTGCTGAGAAAGGAGACCAAAGCACTTAACAAATTTCATCAGACAAACTAGTAAATCAGCTGAATGGCTTCAAAAATGTGCAGACAAAAATTAGTATTTTCCAAATAAAATGTTAATAAAATGATAGAATCACAGAATAGTGGGGGTTGGAGGGGGCCTCTGGAGATGATCGAGTCCAACCCCCCTGCCAGAGCAGGGTCA